>JAHZNE010000776.1:0-64864 GCA_027744055.1 Callyntrura sp. NNG-2020
CTTTTGAAACTATGTTCGAGTTCTCTCGTATTGTAGCGGGTTTATTAACCACCATTCTAGATGTGGAGCAGACACTAATTGAAAATGTTACGTTATCGGTTCGACAATATTGTTTCAAACGAATAATAATCAAAAATACATAAAACAAAAGCAGTATATAAGTTGTATACCTTCCGTCTGATAACGTTTGAAGTTTGTTCAATATTATTGATTAGATGGGGCATTGTGAAACACTGTAAATATGCATTTTTAGAAAAAATGTCAATTTGTCATGTCAATATGTCCAAAATTATGTCCATTTGTCACACGCAATTTTCAATTGACAAATATTGGACAATATGTCCAATGTCCATGTCCATTTGACAAATGGACATGTCATGTCCACTGAAATTCCTAAATTGACATATGGCCAACCCTACGCTCGAATATAAGTAGTACACTTGTAGCGTGTTAAGACATTGTAAATGTTTGTTATAAGATTATAACAAACAAATTAGAAATATAAACACATTGTAGTAACTTCTAAGATTCTACATTCTTACAGTATCGTGATAGTTTTGCGTGATCTATTTTCAGCTTTTGTTTTACTGCTTTAATAACTATTCAAGTTAGGAATTAAAATGCAAGTATACAACTGCAACGAGATAAGAACAGAATTCAGCACAAAGTTTAAGTGTCCATATCTAATGCAAATGATTGTATTGATAGCAAGTTATAACGTTTCTCATACTCTCGAATTTCAACGAATTGATGACATTGGCACGCGCAATATCAATGGTGTTGGGGAAGCAGCGGTGCTATATTGAAATCTCAGATGTGTGTCGTTGGCATCTACCATATTCATAAGACACTATATTTGACGTCTGTACAGTTCTCTGCTCAAGTAAGTATTTGCAGTGCAGTAAAAAATCTCTTTTAAAACAAATAGGTTTTATTCCGTCCGTATTGCGGAAGCAAACAACTCTTTTTCTTTTACCACCTATTTTATATTTCAACATAAGCTGAAACTTGAGGCGAATTCTAAATTCTACAACAAAAGTGCTCCTTGTAGGGTAGGTAATCAGATATATGTAAGTACACAAAAGTTTCTCATAAAACCGGAAATTGGGAATTCAATTAGGCTTGCTTCATCATACACACGTCTTGTTGCGTATATTTTCTACTTTAATAAACCTGAAAGAAACTACATGCCAACTTACCATTTGGAATGGAAAACATATTCATTATTATTATTACCCTGCATATACTCCAGCAATAAGACGGGAAAGCAAGAAAACAAATAAAATTTCAGTGCTACACACATCCATCCATCCATCCATCCACCTATCCATAATAACCTTTTGTTTCCTCCACATTACCAAATTTTTTCTTTAGGTTTCCCTTTCCTCTCGGCCGTAAAAACTTTACCTTTCTTCCTCCGACGGTTAATACATGGTATCCGTTCGGTACAAATAGTATAAGAAGTCGTCCTCTCTTTTTTGCATTTTGTCTGCCACATGCACATGTAATATTCATTAAGTGTACATGTATGAGTTTGTATGTGTCTGCATCAGGAAAAGCACTTTAACTGATAAAACAGGAACAACACACTACGACTACTACTTCAACAATGCCTTCCTTGCGGGTTAAGTTACATGCGTTACGCGAGAAATGCATTTTACCTTCGATGTAATATGCCTGGTGCCCACAAGTAAAAATACTTATTCACTTAACTTGGTCGACAAAGTATATAACGGCTTTGTGGAAAGAACTTTTTAGAGAAGAAATCGCTTCGCAATAATGGAACAATTCTGGCACACGTATACTTTTACTTACTAAAAGTTATATCTTCATTGGTACATATGTATGTACATATACCCCCTCTCACTGGAGGAGGTAGACTTTCTCTCTTGAACTTTCGTTCGATTCTTTTATTTTTCAGGACCAAGCAACCCCAGAAAACAGCGCGTCTCTCGAGGAAAACACAACATGAGTGAACAAGACAAGACTCATACTGTGTCTCTACGGAAAATGAAGAAAAAATGTCTGCATACACACGGTGTCTCGCTCATAAAAGTAGTAAAAGCCGGATAAAGCATTCATTGGTGTATACCAGATGATTTCAATGAATTATCCCTCTCTATTTTCAAGTTATTCAATATGCAATACTTTTCCCATGTTAGCGTTTTCCTTCCCCTAAAAAAATTTACCTTTCTCAGCGTCCGTTTTTGGAATATTAATTCCAAAAGCAGCTCTCCATATTTCCCTGCATTTTCCGCTTCACTACCCCATAAAGAAGGCATGGGGGAGGATACGTTCGGTAAAGGAAACTCGCACAACCCAAACGTCTGAAATGATAAGTTTTGGGAGCAAAGAAAAATATAGTTAGGGTTGATTGTGTGGGAGAGTATAAGCATTATTTTCTCAAGCAGAAAAAACCCAAGAACATTGCAAGAAGTCCCTATTGTCGTTATTCCAATTTTATACAAAGCCGCAGCACAAATAAGGAAGAACAGTTGAGAAGAGGTACGCCATGTGCCACGCTTCGGAGATGTCAACGACTGAAACTTCACCTTTTCCGTCAAATATTATTACGGAATGTGGACGAAGAAGAGCAAACTCAACTCCACCATGTTTTTCTCTGTCTTCCTACTTTCTCCCTCTTCCTTCCTGTCCAGATCTCGTTTCGGTTTCCTTTTCCACTATAGCTTTAAATGACTTTGTCCTCGTCCACTCATACCAGGATGATAACATGCTACATTTATGTATCAGTTTAAAGGAACGCATTGGGGCAGAGTTGATTACAAGTATCTTTTCATTCCTAATCATGTACATGTATGTACCGAGTTCAGATTCGATCCTGACATTAAAGTGACCTAGTTCCGTTGTACGGTTTATAAATTAACCTTAGCATGTGACAACAAAGTTTGTAACAAGAATGTATTTACATATAATAAGAGAGAGAGAGAGAGAGTTTTATATACTGCGTATCAATCAAGTACAATCGATTCGGTCTTTCTGGCTAGAGCAAGTTGGACTTCTTCTGTACTTTCACATTTGACAAAACATGTAAACAACACGGATGCGTACCTTGGATCAGATTCAATATTGGAAACTTCGTTGAGAGATGAGGGATATGCCGTAGGGACTACGTAGGGAAAGAGGGAGGGAGCATGATGGGGAAAGTAAGATGAAAGTACAATGTACCATCGCATCAAATACGAGTGGAAAACTGCTTTGAGACTTTGCTGGATGCATAAAATTACGAACTTGTTGAAACGGCACACTGGTAACTTTACATCGGTTGCCTACACTCTGCATCTACCGTCGCAATCGCAATTAAAACATGTAGCCAAAAGAAAGGCAGAGTTTCAGTGTAGCATTTGGAAATGAGTTGTTTACTTTTACCTGATATTATTTTATTTGAGTTTGGTTCTCAAACCACCGTAAATGCTAATAAATTTGTTGTTCAACCAATTAAACTAAGCAGCTGAACGTCAGTGGTGGTTTGGACGAAGGTGCATTCAAAACTATTCTGGCAAACCAATTAATTTTAATGGTTGTTGTGTGCGTATTTATTGTACACCTGCAATTTGACCTCGTTTCGCGGGCAAATTTGTAAAAACGATTTTTGAATAGAATTATGAATGCAGTATGAGCATCTAGTACATGCATTTATATTAGATGATGTTAGTGGAAAATCTAACCGTTCTAAAACCGCTTGGACCTGCACGTGCGATACTTGCGGTAATGTGAAAAATAAATTAGTTTAAAAACGTATCGTATTCTGGTTTCATTAAAACTTTGACATTTTCATGGTGTACAAAAGTCAAAATAGAAGATCGGAAATGCTCTGTGTGTCCACATCATGCAAATAACTGAGAGAGAAAAAAGACGAAACATTTGAAACCAACGGGCCAAATGGGCCGTAATATAACTTTCATAATTAGCATTTTTCATTTTAAACAGACAAACGGAAAAACTTGATGTCTGCAATAGTTTTTTTAGAAGCGTGCTAATGTATTTGCATCTACAACATTCTCCCTTTCGAGTTATGATAGTTGTCCGCCTATAACCCATCAACCGCGCACAAAGTAAACTTTTGACAATGAGTCCAGGCTGACTTACTACTACCACAGTGAGTAGTCAGTCAAATGAAGAGATTGCAAACTGAATTGAATAGAAGTAAATTATTACTAACGGAGGATAACTTGAATGGACTCAGTGAGCGTACACAGAAACTAAATTACGAAACCGGTGTGTTTGAAAAGGCTTCGTACTATATAATATCGTCGTGTAATTTACCTACGTTTTTATTGTCATCTACCAGGTAAACCTAATGGAGAAACCCAATATAAATATGTACAAGGTTGTTTTCTCCACAAACAGAGTTTTGCCGTTCCTTCTTATAACACTCCTTTGTTGTTGACTTGTCTTTTCCACTGAAGAGGCAGACGAATAGCAAGTACGTAAAGTTTACATTGAAAACCGGCGGTCTTAAAGTAACGTATCATCATCGTCGCAAACTTCGTTCTCGCTGAGTAAACGAAAAACTTGGGCATCGTCGAAAATCGACCACTTTTAAATAAGTAAAAAGAAACATCGAAAAGTGGGAAACCAAACGCGTCGCGTGATGTTTTCGGTTCTCGCGTATGTCGTGCTGTTAATAGTATAGTAGGAGCACTAGTCGTCGTAGTAGGAACTCTAGTAATGGGTAATCTGATGCATTATTGTATATCGTAGAATATCATTTGAGCACACGGCACACTGTTATTTTGTAGTATTTGCTTATGATCACTGTGTGACATAAGAAAACCTTCAAAATGGTAGGGGAGGTCACACAAGAAAAGGTGATGCCATTCATGGAGCGACCGCGCAGACATATTATGTTAGCTGGAGGCCTTTTTAGAATCAGTTCTCTACTCAGGCTCGCTTTCACAAGAATAAATGGAAGGGGAAAAAGTAGGCAAAGACATATAGAAGGGAAAGAAGGCTTTTCATTTCAAAGTCAATGGAAAGTCAAGTGAAGTGACATTTCCGTTCCTGTGATCTTTCTTTTTTTCATAGAGATAAAGTCATTATTACACACACAGAGAGAGAGATATATGTCGTACTGGCAGAAACACAATAAGTACGTGTTACTTTCCGTGTAGGTTTGGATTTTGTAAGGATGACTGTTTGCATAATATGCGTGTACGTGTGTTTGTACACGGTATACATTCTAACATTTAATATTTTGCAAACTTCAGTAGAAACAGGGTGAAAGTTGGAAGAGGGTATACAATAACACATACATAATCACATTTCTCACGCTTCTAAAATGCCTTTGTACAGGTTTCCAACAACACGACGTTGAACAATTTCATTCTCAGACCAAACTCTAATCAAGCATGCTAAAATGTATGTGTGTCAAGAGGAAAGCATATAGTTTTTGGTGAAAGTGTATAAGACAAAGTGAAAACTAGGAAAGCATATGCTATATCAATCAACACCAGACTCATATTTTCTAGTATCGTTTACTACTTACTACGCATAAGTATGTATGTATGTATAACCGTCGTATGCTTCCGAGAAGAATATAGGACGTGGCTAGAAAACAATTCCACTGCATTTTTCATTTCAATAGTAATAAATTATGAAGTTGAGTGTATACAGCTACTTGCTACTGGTCCATTTTTTCATTTAATATTAGACAGCATATTAGAAATTGATGCAGATGGATCAAGATAATGTAATTTATTTCCTAGCACAGTCAAGTGATGCTGCTGTGTGCGGAACTGGCTTTAAAATAACGTAGGGCGTCGAAGAGAAAAGTTTTTGAAGGTAGAAAAAACTATTTTGTAGCTGTAAGCCCGTTAAAAATGCATAAGGTTTCCCCATAAAAAGTCATTATTTTTTCTAAAAAAACACAATGTTATCTTAGCTGATGAAAAGTTGCTTCTTTAGCGTGCGAGCGCTTCTCTGTCGATGTGCGAGCTGTCAATAAATAGATTAATGAGCTACCCTGGTGGCCTACTCGCTTGCAAAGGTGGAGCAAGTTATTTATACTGTCACATTTCGTGTGTATGTGTGTTTAAGGGTGTTTATTATTCTTATTACTACTACTACGGCTGTGTATGCTATCTTTTGGCATTTCTTCGTATCATCCCTTTCATCTCCTCCATACATTTTATGATATAGTTATTATTCAGGATATACCGCTTCATATATCTTCTCTATATCTATCCTTGTACATTTTTAGATGCCACATGTATCTACATCTGCTGCTGCGTCTCACTGAATTACATCCACACACGTTTCGGAATTGGGGCAGCGTACCTTCCATAAAAACTTTCAGCGTAGTTTTTGCTCTGCCGATCAAACTAGAAAAGCAAGTTTTATGGGTGGATGTATTTTTTTCTGGTTTAGTTTTCATGTTTACCAGTAGTAGCAACTCCATCATCACTGTCAAATCTTGAACGTTAATAGTTTTCTTTTTACCAGGAGGCGGCATGCTAAACAGTCACTCAAATACTCCAGGGGGATTGATATCATCATTTATACTAGACCATACCTTGGGTCAGGTCTATACTAAAAAGAGATGGCATCAATCCTCTTTATGATATTAATACGTGTGCATGCGCCTGTCTTAGGAATACAAGAACTTTCGCTAAAGTCGTGTAATGCGCCTATTTTTTTATTTGCGATGATTAAGTGAAAGAATCGCAATGATCTATCCTTTGATGTAGACGTCTTAGTTCATCACACAGAGAGAGAGAGAGAGTATAAGTATCTTAGCCCAGCAGCGAAAAGTAATATTGAATAGTGAATGCATCATATCAATGACTATAAAAATACCAAAGAAGATGAGTTATTAGTGAACTGAAGAAGTAGTAGCTGGGGCTATTAAATTTTTTATGAATATCATTCGCTTTTTCGCCTTTGCTACTACACACCAGAATGGGAGAGAAAGAGAGAAAGAGCGAGATCCTTGCTAGCTATAGTAATCAAGAGAACATGGAGTATGCTGCGAAGACAAGCTTCAACCAAAACAACCAAAGCTTGTCTTACATGGACAGAACGTTTTCATAACATATACACCAGGCGATTGCCTACACGAGCCAATTTGGTAGGAGATATGGTGGGATATGAGGAAAAAAGTTTTCCGTCTTGTTTCTGCACTTGTTTGCATTAGCCTACTTCCTTGCATTCTGATATTTTTGGGGATGCTATGAGCGATTTGTTTAAAAGATTTTTCGTACGTTGATGGTGATGATGATGATGATATCGTTGTAGTACAGGATCTACCTGCAACTGACATTTGTTTTTTAACCTACATAAAACATTGATATGTACTTTTCTTGTGCAAATTTCACTTTTATGCAAACTCCTGGAATTTGGAAAGCAAATACGCAAACCACCCAAAAAATGCGACTATTTGTTTTGTTTTTTATGCAAACTTCACCTGTGCGGATGTAATACTATCCCCGGCTTTACCATTTTCTGTGTGATGGACAGTGAATATAAAAACGTCAAGGAATATGGGTAAACTGGGGAGCGAAACTGAAATAAAAGCAGCTATTATTAACACGTGTTTCTTGCATGCACCAATAATAAATTTGTCTCATGTCATCATTTTTGTCCAGGTGGGTTGGATAACAAAAAAAGTGGGAGACATCGAGCAGGATGTTTAGATTAAAACGAAATGAAATGAAAATAGGTATGCAATATGCTGCGCATATCTATCAAATTGTGTATCTCCGTTTTTTTTCTTTATGGAAATACTTTACTTCAAAGAGATAGATATAATCGTTCCTGGTTGTTTCATCAGCCACCAACTGTGTAATATGCCGTTTCTGTTTACCCGAAATTGAAGCGAAGGAAGCAAACAAGTAATTGAAATACGATACCCCTGTTTTATTTTTTGTTCGTACAAAAAAGTAGGAGTGAAGCAAATCTGCTGTGATGATCATGCTCCATATTTTTAAAGCTTACTGTAACGTGATGTTTTGTTATTTGTGTTGCATATATACGTAATTTGGAGGATTACTCATCCCTGGGTTGGAACGAGCCAAATGAAGGCCGTGTTCTATGAGATTACGAAAGAAACCGGTACTTTCAGCACGAAAAATGAAATTCTGCATAAGGTAATGGTAATATCGTGGAAAATAGACAATGCAGAAAACTGTGTGTGTGTTTGTGTGTGCTTCTGGAACACTCGTGTTTTATCACGTACATGTCGTCCCAGTTGGTGGCAATGATAATAATAATAAATAATAATAATGTTTATGTGTTGGTGGGAAGGATTACACATAATCCGTGCTGATAAAAACACACGACATAAATGCGTATTTTGAGAATAAAAAGTATGAAAAATGTTGAATATTGCTTACTTTTCCCATTGAAAAATCTCAAAAAAGTCAACCTTTCCGCCGGAAGGTGATGGAATCATCCTTCAAGCCTAAGATGACCACACGAGGTCCACACTGTGATGTTGCTTTGATGATATAATATTTTTGTTATAATATGGACAGGAAAAATTCCCGTTTTTTTCCTGCTAGTTTCTTTGTCTGTTTGCACAGCGCTCACTTAAATTTAAGAGATTTTCGGTTCACACTGTGTAAAGTCATAGTTGTGAAACTGCTATTTTTTCTCAGGAAAATGTTCGAGAATTCAATAACTAGTGAGGGTTCCTCTGGCTGGGATTGCATGTTGAAGTGCAACATTTTCCCCCTAAAATATGCTTTCAGTTTTGGCTCTGGAACATCGCCAGAGCCATACATGGTTCCCAAAAGGCAGGGACACCATCACTGTTTGCGGTAGTTCCACAACAACTCTACTTATTTCCTCTTCGTTTTTCCCGGGAAAGGCCACAACCATGTTGAAAAGATTGTGGGACGCTTGCTTTTTTTAAAGAAAACGAAGGCAGAAAAACTGCTAAAAAGGAGAAATAAAACAAGGAGACAAAAAAACCACAACACTTTGTTTGCCTTCTTATAGCGCGTATTATATACACTCGGGTGCAGGTGCACTAGCCACTGTGTAGTCTGGAATGTGACAACAACTAGAAATTCACAGCTTTTTCTTTACAATGAATGTGTATATGGCACACAGTTCAAGTAATAAAATTGGAGTGAATCACGTCGCATAATATTATGTTTTATTAACTTTCCTCGGCGTCCCTTTCTCCCACCAACGTATTTACAAAATGATAAAAAGGGAGTCATGGAATAAATTCAGAAATACAATAACAATAAACGGTGCGCTGATGGCAGCAATTGGAGAAAGCCGAAAAGGCAGTTTGCATCGTGAAGCGGTAGAAAAATAAGAACGCCGGAAAGATTGCATCACTCAAAATTTTACGACTATCTTTCTCCAAAAAAGAAACTTGTTGGCTGTAACCACAAGAATGCAGTTTATTGACTCTTTCTCTCATAAAGCTTTGAATTATTATTGTGTTACTTTACTGTTTCTTCTTGTACTGTTGGTGACGATGACACTCGCATATTGTACTACTATCGTTGACTTATATAAATACACTCGACGGTACAGTGTTGGCACCAGTGAAGACATTTTGTACTTTCTATTATTACAAAAACAATGTGACATTATTATACGAGCAAAAAAACAAGAAACATCTTTCAACGAGTGTACGGCACTATCTTAAAGGGAAAGTTTCTTGTTATATGTCGTTCTCCGAATCCTGATTCTGTGTCACTGTTTCTTGTCGTCGTCGACGTCGTCTTCCTCTCGGATCAGTTGCTTGATACACATGATGATTACAGCAACATGTACACCAGTAACTACTCCGAATATATGATTATGGTATTTGGGGCACTCTTTTTCAGTACTTGCACAGTTGCCATTTTTCTGGGAGAAATCGTGCCGCTTTTTACATATGAATGCACTTGTCTTTTTATTTAGCGGAAAAAATGAAAACGCTTATTTTGCTTTCACTTTGATTGTGCACAAAAAGTAGGGAGAGAACGAGCGAGCGATAGAGAAAGAGGGAATTGTGGCGGCGGTGGTGGCGATGAAACAAAAAAACTGTATGGCATTGTTATTATGACAAAGTAGCAGTAGTGGTGGTGGTGGTGGCTGTGGTAGTGGTTGCGAGTGAGTCTCTTCTTTTTTCCTCGTCGTCGTATCTTCGATCCTACCACGATGATTATTTGTACTTAACTTGTGCACTGTACAATCTTACGTGAGTGAGTGTTTGTTGGTTTGCAGGCGTGCTGGCATTTGTGTATGTAAGTAAGTTTGTGCTTTTCCGCTCACTTTTTCAGCTTGCCTCCTTATTTTACCTGGGTATTCAACCATCACCCAAACATGCACACACATAAAACACAGACGATCAAATTTTCACAACCGTCTCTCTCTCCCCCTCTCTTTTTGCCACTATCTCGTTGAGGCAATAAGCAGCAAAGCATCCTATTTTCTGGTGTACTGCTATTTTTGTACTGCCAGATTAAAGTATAGTTTGCTTTTACTCTCGTTCTGTTTCTGTTTGTGTGAGTGCATGTATATGATGATGTATATGTGTGTCCTGCTTACAACTTTTCAGTTTTCCGTCAGCTCATTCTACCACCACCGAACCGCGTATATCCAAGTAGTCACTGTGTATCGACGTTTACAACTTTACTTTCAAGTTTCAGTTTTGCTTTCACTTCGCTGCCGCTTTTACAGCAACACGAAACAACCCTGTTCCATCGCGGTGTTCAAGTATACTGTCATATCACACCGTGTGCCGACCGTCAGTTTGCTACAAGACCAGGGAGAGAAAAAACTGAGCGACAGTATCAATGAGGACCATGGATTTGTTGTGTCGCTGTTGTTACTGCTGTTGCTGCTCCTGCTATCGTCGCCGTTCTTCTCCTAGAAACCGGAGAAAGGTGACTAGTGAGAGCAGTCATCTCGTAAAAAAATATTCTACTGATTCTTTCCTATTTTCCCTTTTTTCTCTCATCCAATTTGGTACGCACCGCACGACTTTTAGAAAAGAAAGACGAAAAAGAAATAAACACACTCCGAAATAAGAGAAAGCTATAATGCTAAACTTCCTTCCTATAAGGAAGTCTCTTCAGCACTGTTTACGACAATTCCATTCATTTCTTGGTCTCACTCGCTCTCTACTTCCTCTCTCCTCTTTTCCTCCCTCCCTTTATCTTTTCTTACTTTCCCCCCAAACTACCACATTATTACAACTTTGCAACCGACACAAAAACATACACTCACAGACACGCCAAACCTAAAAAGCCACCTCCATCAGGAACAGTTTAACTGACACTTTTTCTTCCCAGGGTTTCGACTTCATCCATGTTGCATGCTTACTATAGCCAACTTAAAAAGAATACCAAGTATCACGCTTAAAAAGAACTTGTGCTCTTTTTGTCCCCATGAGTGAGTGAATAAGTGTACAAACCTTTTCGGTGTTCGTGTGTAACCTGCATATCCGCATGCTCGTATGTATAATCATATCCCTACCAGCATACCATCCTATTGTATAGCTTTCCCAAAACATGTAATTTTTTTTAAATACCTTCCCTCCTTTTATCGTGATCGGTTATATAGCAAAGAAAAAATACGGACGTGATGATGATGATGATGATGATGACAGTCATTCTTGCTCTTACACATGGCTTATGCTGAGCCATGTTATTTTTCTCCTTCTTGAGCATGTTGTTATTGAACTTTAAGGAGTTTTAATCTTAATACTTCTCCTTCTTCTGTCTCCATGTACTATGCATGCCATGTAAAATAACACTTCAACGTGCATTATCTTCAGGAGAAAACAAAGTACAAACGAGAAAACCGAAAGAGGGGAAAGGGAACACTCATATTTTATAACCTGTCCGCATAAATATGGTAAAGCCACTTGAAATTACATTCCCCCTGTCTCTGTGTCCAACCCTAAAGTCAGTCAGCACACTATTAAATGCTGGGGTTAGCGCAGCCATGTGTAAAAAACAGACAAAAAACGTGGCAAAAAGTTAAAGACTGACTGGGGGGTTCTAGCATATTTTCGGTTGTGCTAGCCCAAGGTTATACATTTTCCCTGTCATTATCAACCCATCTATAGTTTGAGGACACGAAATTGAAAAAGCAGGTGGGGTGATGTGTGTGATCTCCGGCAATAATCATGTCTTTCGTTGGTATTGAGTTTGCCGTAATTTACGTTCTCTTTACTCCCTGGACTTGACCGATTGACTGACTAAAAAATAATGATATTATCGGCATCGGGGTTCGTCGGCCACCTTTCGTTCTAGTTAGTACACCACTTCGGTTGTTTGCCAACTCACTCAGTTTTCCCCCAGAAATGTGTAATTCCGTCCGCATACATCAGTTAGCCTTTGCGACTAGTGCAGGTAAGCACACAATGAAAGTATAAATGTCAAACGGAGATGCACGACGCGTGAAAATGATATCACATGAATTACATGATGCATGCAAGCCATTTGCTAATCGTAAGTACAAAGACTAATAATAATCGCGAACAATTTAGAAACGCATTAGTTTTCCGGCAAAATTGAGTGTGGGCAAGTTACATATTCCGGCCTGGGTTCAGCGAAATGTATGTACGTCGATAAATCGTAAACAACCACTACAAAGTTTGTTGTCTGTTGTTTTAGTACGTGCATGTCAGTAGAAAATTGCACTACGTGGAACAATACCTTACGACGTCACACTCACACACTCACATACACACTGGTGCATGTATAAAGAAAATAAGAGAAAGTGTATCAATGTTAGACAGACTATTATACTATGTGTATTTTTGGATACTGATTGAATAAGTCGGGTCGGGCATAATTCCCCAATGAAGCTCGAATAATTCTGGAATGACCTTCAGATGTAAATCAACTGGAGTTCCAGCTCCAACGTCTCTCATGTTTTTCTATTTGTGCTGCATAAGCTGCTTTCATTCTGGTTCATTTACGGATGAAAAGGACTGTGTTTATGCTGCCTACCTCGTAAATTCCATTCTCGGTTCTTAATCTTTGTCTCAACTTATTGTGTGCTCATTAATAAATTGAATGCGCATCCAATTATTCAGTTTGCTTTAATTAGGTCAAAAATTTATGATCCTGCATCAATGATTAATTTTAGCTTTGCAAACATTATAAAGTTTACAAGTATTCAAGAGAAAGTTTGGTGTACGTGAGAGAGAGAGAGTGTGTGTGTGCGTTTGCAAAAAAATAGACCAAGCAACTACTACGTACGACTGTATTACAGGAGATTAAAGCCTCCATCGTGTGTACGGTGTCCTAAAAGGGGGAAATAAATTTCTGAGAAGCTTTGTCCTGCTAACTTATCTATTTACTGCTGCGTTGATGCTGATGATGATAATAATACAGTTGTAGTAAGCGAAAATTGTGCCCAGATGATGAAACAAGCGTGGTAGTAGCGGAAAATAAGAGACTTCATCCACGTAAATGTTCCCCATTCTGCAATTTTGTCTAGAATTTCTCATTGATTACAGAGAGAAATGAAGAGGCGAAACAACAAGTATGAAGTCCCATTATGCTCGTTAGTGCTTCTAAAATTGTCCTCTTCCCCTGCTGTTTCCACAGGGGTTATTACACGTATATTGAAAGGAATGTACATATTGCATCACACACACGTGGATTTGATGTAGCATATTACCACTTTGTATGCTTATGACATTGGAAATGTGAATAAAAACTCAATTTCCTCGGGAGAAAGGACAAAGAAGAAGGGAAAAGTTTGTGTCGATTATCGTTACAGCTTTCTCACTCACGCTCCCCCTTTCTCTTGAGCAAACTTGGCGTACTTTTTGCTGGCTATTAGTTCACACAAACACATAATATTTATAATGACCGTAAATATTCCAAATTCCAGCGCAACGTTTTACCAGATAACTTGAATTGTTGCAAATGGAAGGTGAGAGGTAGAGAAAAGGAGAGAGAGAGGGAGGGAGGGAGAAAGGTAGAAAGAGAAAACTTTATAGAGCCACTCTAAACCGACTGCCTGTCAACTTTGTTTGCTATTAATATATTCATACAACACCATTCCTTCGTATTATCTGTACCACCCTTCATATTATTACTATGACAGCGAAAGTAGTGGCAGTAGGTGGTATAGATATATATATTTTATATACAATAATCCAGAGCACCGTCACTCATAAAAGTCGATGTTCCTCTATTGATTGCATAACTAACTAAGCTCAAAGTGTGCCACGCTGGTAACCATGTACACCCACATTTGCTAAAGTGGCAACTGTGAAAAAGGAGGCGAGTTAACTGCTGAAAATAATTTTATGCGCCAACGCTTTATTCTCATCACAGTCATCACCTACACGCCCTTTCCTTTCTTCCACCATACCTGCGTGCAAAACTATGACTAGAGAGTAGCAATGTTTACGCGAAAAGTACATTTATGTTCAAACCACAACTAGACACTGTTAAGACTACTACCTTTTCTTACCTATCTCCATTGTAATTGATGATGTTTATGCATACGTCCCTCTTGCGCTATTTACTCAAAAGTCGTCCAACACAACAACAACAGCATGCACAATTATCATCGGGTATAGAGCTAGCTAGCTACCAGCAAGCAGCCCAGACCATTGCGAATTCATCGTTGAAACCAAATCAAATATTAATACGGAAGAATGAAATGCTCAAGAAACTTCAGCCGTAAACTCCCGGCAATGTGCTGCTAAATATCTCCATTTTTCTTTGCTCCCTCTCAATTCTCGATTACTGAGGAGTCTTTTAGTAAAACTGCAGCTGGAATTGAAGGAGGAAAAAATATTTGTTCTAAGCAAGGATAGCTGTGGAAGAAAAGATTTTAATTAAGGGAAAAGGAACGTATTGGCATTAGCACGGCATGCTTCAATACAAACGCGATGAGAGTCTCTTCTTTTTCGCCGCGGAGGAAAAAACCCCATTAATGTTTCATTTCAGATGATATTTATACAGTAAAATGTTTCTCTCCCCTTCACGCGGCGGTGGATACGGACTCCACGGAGTCACACAGGCTTGGAACAGGTATATGAGTAGGTACATATAAGACGGGCCAAGGTAAGAAATGAAATACGAAATGTATATAAGAATTATAATAACTCGCTGTATGTATGGTCCTCCGCTTTGGCAAGTTTCTTTTCGTCGCCGGTCTTGTGGTAATGATATGCTGTGTACAATTATTATTTTTTGACAGAATGATGAAAACACGCCTTGCTTATAAGTAATTCAATTACAGGAATTAACTGCTTCTGCTGTTAACCAGTAATAACACCAGAGAGTTGTTTGTCGATACCTATTATGAATACCTCAGCGAAAGGGAGTAGAAATGGTTATAGTTTGTCATCTCTTTTCTAAAAAAAACTCCTTTTATCTTTGTGAACCCAGGCACGATGAATGAGTCTGAAAGAAATGAGTTGGAAACAAAAAAAGTGCGGTGGTGATGAAGGTGGTTAGCTATATATTACTATTTCTAGATTGCTACGTACATGTTTAACGGGGAAATATAAGATAGTGTGTGGGATTGACTGTCAGGAGGATTTTATAGATGGTTGCGTGTGTAAATGGAGGATACATGTATTTGCGCTTTGCATACGGATACATGTTTATACACTCACATATGTGTGCTACTCATGCATACGTTCCATTTTTTATATCTACAGGCCCACTAGTGCAAATATAAAAACAAACTGCCTTTGATCACGTCACATCTCAACTAGCACTAACTGAAGATGAGAAGGCGGCATATCGCAATAATTGACGAGCTTTCAAGAATACCTTTTCATGTTTCCCTGTTACGTATACTCCATCTAGTCGTCGTATCTCCAAAAAAATCTTTTAATTTACTCTACACCGCCTTTTCGTCTACTACTTTCCATTTCTTAAAATGCTTCAACAACAGGGCTTTCTCAAAGCCGCCTGGCTCCTCTCCCTATCTATTCCCTTTCCACATGGTAAATTAAAATATCAGATAATTTAATTTACACCAGAAGAATCTTATTAGGGCGAACATTAGAGCGAGGCGAAAACTGACACACACACACACATGCAACCATGCACCCGGGAAGAGAAGTAGAAATGACAGTGTGGAGAGAGGAGTTAACTTTGTACTACTTCTAAAATCCACCGCAAAGAGAAAGTGCCGGGACTGTATAAACCTTCGTCGTGAATGAGAGGAGTGGATTGTAATTGAATCGTAACAAATGAAAAAGGATACTGTACTGATGATGTGATACGATCTTGGGAAGTTTGTTCATTCCGCCTGTTCACTTGAGTAGCAATTATCAATTAAAACCCGGCAAACCCGAACAAATCTACAGCACAAGGTACATGTTAAACTGCAGGTGTATATATACTACCCATAAAAACCTACTCTACTATCTACGACGAAGTCTACCTGACGATGATGGCTAGAAAAGACGAACCTTTTGTATCGGTATCGGTACATGGTACTCAAAGTGGGAATGTAGCACTGTAAGATAAAGCCTTTTTTCACCATGCCCCTCTGGCAAACCCAATCGATTGGTTACATCGTCCGTTTTCTTGTCAGCAGCCCCATTCAGAGGGAGAAGATAGTTTTTAGTGTCGCAGAACAGCTTTGATCAGCAGTCGTGGTAGTGGTGGCCAGAGCTGCCGCGCGGTAGAAGAAAGCAATAATAATGATGATAAAATGAAGGCACACATCAGCCTAGTGAAGTAACCACTTTGCGGTAGTTTCTATGCAATACATGAACACAAAAAAGCTTCCTTCTTCCAGCTTGTATGAGTGTGTATGTCTGTGTGTGAATTGTTCTGAGGCACTTGACTGCGAAGAGGAGGATGACAAAAGAACGATTGTTCTGTAATATGTAATTGTCGTATTGATGGTGATGCTGCTGGTACTTCTACTTATTATGTTCGTCGCGGGGTGGTGGTGGTGACGATGATATGATGTCTAGATTGCAACCGGAGTAAAAGGAGAATGGGATAAAACTGAAAAGTGCAGCTGCTTTATTCTCCTTTTTTATGTGTTTTTTGTATTATGGCTAATATTACATCGACACTCACCATATAAAATTGTATTTCTTTCCATTTTCAGAGAGTATACGGAAAGAAGCCCGTATTTTTCCTTGCCACTACAGTGAGAATATCAATTCACCTTCATCGTTTTTCTCTCTGTACTTTCTCTATATATCTTCTTGTACTGCCGTTTTTTTCCAATTCGTTTTTATTCTAAGCCTATCTCTAAGCCCACGTATATATTGTATATATATGCATCAGCTCACTGACACATCAGTGCATATATAAACATATCGTTTCTCTCGATTTTTACGCACTTGAGGGAATACCAGTACCTATACAGATAATTCGAATACGACTCTCTTTCCCTTCGTTCTGCTGTCTTGATACAAAAAATAGACTTCGCTCGTAACTCCATCTGATCTTGTTTTCACTACGTCGCTGAGGAAAAATAATGTATCTCCAATCGTAATAATACATACATTGCCAGTTACATCACATCGTCTACGACGGCTACAGTGCAGTTGTGGGGCTCCAGGCTACACACTATCAGTGCAGACCCGGTCCGATGTTCTGAGGCGAATATAAAGAATAGATGAGTTAAGCAAGAAAAGTAAAAATGAAGCATAAATGTGGTGGGCATGATGATGACTTCAATCATCATCACTGTTCAATCAGGGTATTTCGTCTGTGGGTTGTCCTTCCTCCAAATAGAAGCATACACATTTCTCTTTTTCTTTCTCTTTTCCAACTTTTCCAACCAACCTCATTTTTCCCTCGAGTTCCTCTGCTTTATTACTTGAAATATGCACACAAGAGAATAGTACAAAAAAGTATGTACAGCTGTGAATATTTAGTCTGTGATTTGTTCGAGTGTGCTGTACATTATTTCCAAATGAGAGAAAAAGAAAGCTGTCGAATTATCGGTATACATGCACCCCTCACAGTCCCACTCTCCCCGTCCGCCAACTGTCTAGCCTAGTCAAACTAAGCCGAGTCAAGCCAGGTTATGCAATCCATTTAGGACAGAAACAAAAAAATTCTTGTCTTTTCTCTCTTTTTCACTCTCATTGTTTTTTCTCATTCTCTCCGTCTACAACATTACTGCCTTGTGTTGATTTAGTGGTAGGAACAACACAGGGAGATTTGTTTCTACTTCGGTGAAAATACATGTGTGTACACACATAAAGTTATCTATTTATCCATACCCTATAATATATACGTATTAAAATGCTGCCTATAATAAAACATCGCGCTAAAGGGATGATGATGTTTGGGTTATGCAATCGGGCACGTCGCAACACTGACTTATTATCATTATAGTTTATAGTAGACTCAAAATAAATGCACCTATCTACACTGCTTTTCATTTCTGTACACTATAAACACCCCGGCACCAAGACTGTAATGCATGCAAACAAAACAGGGGTCATGTGTGCGTGCGTGTGTGTGTGTGTGTGTATTCTTCACCCTTTCGTGATTTTGGGAGTACACAGGTGTTTTTGTGTTGATGAGGATGTTATTCCCGGTGATGCGGATAAGTACCCGCATGAACACTGAACACACATCATCGTGTCATGATCTTCAATACATTTGGTAGACAGCACGCCTTGCATACTGACAAGATACCAGGAGAATTTGTAATAGGAAGTTTTTTCCAGTCCGTCCTTAATAATGTTAGTGGTTGGCAAACAGGATATATACCTTGTGTACTATACACACACATTATACGCTGGCGTACTTTCTTTTTGTGTGTTTACCCTACTACCTAAGGAGAAAATTTGTTTTTGTTTCTGTCAGTAAGTAATCCGTTAAAGGGATGATAGTTTTGTACCGAGGTTGAAAGCATTTACACCGATGATGATGACGATGATGATGGCTGCAAGAACGTCAAGCCAGCAGCAGTAAAGTGCGTTTACAGTTCAAATATTGACTTTGGGAAAGTCAAACCTCCATTTGGTAGGAGTGAACCAGGAAGGAAATTCAAGAAGACTGGCTACATGGCGTTTTACCTTTTTTCTCATAATAACCACCAGAGCAGCAGTCAAAAGGAAAACAAAGACTACACGTTAGGATTTGTCGGGAGAGCTGTCTATGTGTTTATGGGAAGTTAGGTACATTCTGAGAAAAAGCGAGGGCGAGGGTCTTCATTATTATTGTTAGTAAAGAGAGTGACAGCCCTGAAGAAGTTAGCAGGAAAAATCTCATGCATTTCCTGGGAATACAACAAACACAGTGATAAGCCCACAGAGAAAAAATGGAACAGCTTGTATGTGACCTGCAGGACTATTCTATTTACTTTATGTAGCGGAAATGGCATTTACCGTCATCCTTATTGTCATCTCCAGAAATAGCATAGCATCGTCAGATGCATTAATGTGTGAGCGAAAGTTGATCTGGACTGGATTTGGATTTAAAAAAGTAACAAAAGATCAGAGATATAAATGAAAATGACAGACAATGTCCGCTTTGAGGCGGAAAGTATAAAGAGAGTCATTGTGGATTTTGGTTAAATATCTGTTTCATGTAACCCGATATGTTGTCTTGTGTTGAAAACAGCAAAACTTCCTTCTCTTTTCGTGTTTAGATAGCGTGAATGCAACTTGCCGTATCTAATGATAATGAACGGCTATATTGTTTACAATGACATCATCAACCTCCACAATTTATTTTCACTCAATATAAGTAGCAGTGCTAGAAACGGCGTTAATATCAAGGTACCACCGTGGTGAGATCAGATGTGTTGGTAGCAAAGCAGCGAGATCCTTTTTTATTACACAAATACAGCCAGCAAATAACGAAGGTAGAGAGAAAGAGGGCCCCGTAAAGTAAACCAAGGTATTCTCAAGGGCTGTGTGTGTGAATGATATAAAGGGCGAGTTATGAGAATCTTCATTCTTTCACTTTTTCCTTGAAATAACTGAAATAAATTGCTACCTACCTGGCCCTGTCCCAAATTCTCATAAGTAAAATAGTAAAGTATTAAAATAGTAAGTAAATACACTGTATAGCCTCATACCTAATTTACTTTTAGTACAGCGGACGCCAGTACACAAAAATCACGTAGAAAATTGTGTGTATCATTAAACTTAAGTGTTTCACAGTGCAACAAAGGGACTCTAGAGTTATCTCAGCATGCAACTCTCCCCAGAGTTGCGTTGCAGCCAATCTTGTTGTGTGAAAGCATATGAAAGTAGGGAAAACAGAGAGATAGAGAAAAAAATATGCTGAATGAGTGTTGCGTGTATATATGGTATTTGTGCTTTACACTGATATTCTCTTTCGTCTAATGCATAATAAATACGCGATTCTCTCCCATCTCTTCAATTACCTTGTATTAGAACGGGGTGCATTAAAGAACAATTCGGGATTGAGTTTGATTCTGAAAAAGCGCATTGAAAGGCAGAAAATGATATAGTCGCCGAAAGTCTTAATAGCTTTGCCTCTAGATTTGCCTGCTGCTGGGAGAATGCTCCATTTTCCTTTCATTTCTCCAAGAAACCATCTTCTTATTTCTTATCTTACGAATCTATTCCGCCATCCCCATTGTACAAAATTCCCCATCGGTGAATTCATAACCGCCAACAATAAAAGTTGAAAAAATAGAGTATTTACGAAACGAGCTTTGAAATGAAGAGTGAATACTGAAGCATCAACGATGCGCCTTTTGTGTATACTTCTACTAAAGTCAGAGGAAAGCTACGCGCCAGGGCATAAATGCTGTAGATAGGATGGGCTCTAATAATGGAAATCACGAAGAAGAATACCATAAATGAACAGTTTTTTTCCTTCGGTGGTCTTATAACGAATCACACTAAAGTTGTATAATATCATTGGGTTTATGCATACATTACGTCAGTCGGTGCTAATGCGTGTTACTTTACTATTTCTTGAGTAAAAGTAAAATACAATACGATTTTGACCAGAAATGTAGCAATAGTATGGTTACGGTGGTAGTGACGGTGGTGGTGGTCATAATATAGAATTACTATTATTATTACCACTGCCGCGATACAGTTGGCAAAGTGTGAGAGAATGATAATGAAAAGAGGAGGTGGAGTATAAAGATTTATGAAAATGATTTTCCTGCATTCAGCCAACTCACTTTGGTGAACTCTTGACATTTATTTCACACAGAGAGCCTATTTCAAGACAATAAGCAGAAAACTTCTACTTTTTCCTATCCCCTTTTTACAGGATGACTAATAGTAATGACAAAGCGTGTTGGCGAAAGTGGGCGACGAAGAGAAAGTGAAAAATGGAAGAACAAATCGCTGCTCACAGACACTTATTTCTTTCATTTGTTCTCGATTGACTTTTCCCATGCTGTGCATATTCTTGGAACAAGGACTGCCCATCGCCACAAAAAAGCCACACAACTTTACCGTTAAATAAAGCCACACACCTACTTACTTCCAACAGCGTCATTTGTTTATATTATTTGCAGGTTCAGGTTATTTTTCATGTTATCACGGAAGTAAGCTTGGTGAAGAAAAGAAAACGGTCGTATTCTTTTTTCTCCCTGTACGAGTGTGAATCAATTGACTCACCAGGTAAAAAAAACATGCATACTTTTTTCTGGTGCACGAGCTGCTATGCACCATGTAATAAGCATATTTTGAAGGTAAAGTTAGCATTGCGGCGTAGTATTTTTTTGTAGAAAAGACTAAACGTGATATAGATCCCTTATGTGATGAGACAGATACAAGGACAGCAGTGACGTTTTAATGCACTATCCACGTCTATCTCATTTCTCCCTCATTTCTCCTAATGTATTTCTCTCTGTACTGTATTGATACGCTCTTATGAAGAAGGATGGAAGTCGACTCGTATAGATGTACATAATAAGGAGAGATAAAGTTACATTATATTACGTAGAAAATGAAGGTAGACGCGGGTGGACAGGTAGATTATGCTGATTTGACTGTTGCTAGTACCATTGTACCATATCACAACACACAACAAATTGGTAATCTGAAATGTGCTGCTCGTTATTTTCCTTCGTTACTCCTTTGTACGTTTGGACTTTCTTCCGCCCGTTTATTTGGTTATACCTGTACCGTACACAGAAAATAACATCTTTGAAAATAAATTGCTGCCAAAAAAAGTCCGACGTATTTTGTGCTAGTATTAAATCATTTGATTTCTCACAAATATATCCCCCTCTACACAAACAAACACACACTGCACAGGTCGCACAGATAGGAGGAAGGGATATAAAATGCTAAAAGTAATATAAAAGAGTATCTCATTTTATGTCTACTTTGACTCCCTAATTTTGGAAACCCTACTTATGATAAGCGGATATTTTTTCTTATGTATTTTTCATAAGTAATACCTGTATAGGTCTTGTCACTGCAGGGAGCATATAAAAAGATTATTTTTTCTCTGTGAAGACAACCTTTGCTAGAGAACTCTGTTAATTCGACGTGCACAATGTGAACTTTCGCGTGGCAAACATATGTGAGGAGGATACGGGGTTGGCTGTAATAATAATAACCCTCACGAATATACGGTATACAGTATGGGTAATGCTAAAAGCTACCGTATGAACGATCTAATAAAAAGCGCTTATACCGGGGAAAGGTTTTTGCTCAAGTGCAAGCAACTACACGACACATACACACACACACACACACCCAGTATAACATCTTATTGCATTATTATACAGAAGTGACATGGTAATGTTTTTTAAGCGTTTTTACTGATAAAAATGCAAATTATTATTGGATATAGCTACAGAACCCTGTTACTCCCGAGAATCTTTCTTTCGCATGAACGCTCAAGACAAGCTTGTTTACATTGTACTGATGACAGTCCCCAGCACCCTGCAATAAGGTGTTCATTTTATTTGGGAACTTTCGTTCCTTGTAACTTGGTAAATGACTGTGAAAAGGGAAATTGCAAGGGTCATGCACCTACATGGGGTATTACTAACAGGGAATTATGCAAATGTGGGAAAATAAAGTAGGGAAAACAGTGACAAGGTATAAAAATCGTTGCAAGTAATGTTGATCTCAGCAGTTTACCTAGTTTAACTTTTATCACACCAGTTGGTTGCGAGTGACGGTAGATTTTCCTCCTTTTACGCCCAATGAATATTTCAAAAATGCATAAGCCGCAGTCGTGTGTACGACGTGTTTTTCCCCGTTATGAAAATGAAATGTAGGCATCAAATTCTCATTGATTTTCTGTCTGTCCATTTATCTCCTGAGTGGAATGGGAAACGCTGCTGCTCGGTGATCCACACACCAGGAAGCAGGTATTTATATATTGTGCAATTTCCCCTTTTGTGCAACCCAAATCAGTTCTCCTCATGCTTTGATAGCAGGGCGGAAAAACAATTTGCTCCAGTCAAATTACATGCGACGCAATAAATGTCTTGTATAAATTATTCTGTGGCGGGAAAAACTTTGAATTTCTTTCTTTGAAATATTGTTATATCGTCTCTATTACTTAGGGCTACTTTGTTGTTTCCGCGTATATGTGACTTTCCCAATTTTGCTGTTGCAAGCATTAAGCGTTGTTCACATTTGAAAAATCGTGCTGTCACTCTTGTCCCTACTCATATTACTGTGCTTACTTTCAAATATACAGACAGTTTTTTTAAATGTGCAACATTGGAACCACTAGCAGAAAAATGGTGGAACAAAGTAATAATAATAAGTGTTAGCTTGACTTATAATAAATAGATAGCATTATTTATTTCTTAATCGCGGCTCCTGACAAACACGAACGTGCGTCATTTTTTACGCTCACCCAAGTACTAATTTATGAGGATGGTGGTGGGATATTTAAAATTGGTGTAGCATCGGTTCCCTTTTCATGTAGGTCATGGGTGGGGGGTTTGTTGTTTTGAGTAGACATTTTAGTATTTATTGATACAAACGTAATTCATCTTCAATGTCAACTACAATTGAGTTTCCCTGAGATAAAGTTACTGTATCGCCGTTACTATTCATTCGAGGTCTGCCTACAACGAATGTTTTTTCTTAATTTCTTCATAAAATGTATTAGTCGTGTATTTGCATGTGTGTGGGCTTGTAAGTCAATCAAAGAGATCTCACAAACAAAAATAAATTGGCGAAACGTGAGCTCCTTCGGTTTTCCCAATGAGCCAATTACTTTTTGTGGGTCGTGCAGCGCCAATTTACGAACGAACGGCACAATAATTTAGTGTGCTTTTCTGGGAGAAAGCTCTCGAAAAGTACAAAGAGTTCAAGGAGTAATGTGGACGCAGCCAAGAACTTCTTCTAGATGACAACAGCAGCAATCTAGCCACGGAGTCATTTCGGTGATATTTAATTACGCACCAAGTAGTGATAAAGTGGCTACGTTTTTATTATGATTGTCTGAATGTATAAAAGTAAACAACATAGACCACTCATCCTATATAAATCCCAGATTATGTTATGTAACTTCAAGTTGCATGACTGTTCAATTTCACGGCTGGTTGTACGGAGAATATATTTTATGTACATGGTGCATTTCCAGTGACAGTTTTGGAACAACGACAATAAACGAAGCAGAAAACCATTTAAACTTCAGCTGATGCCCTTGTGAAATAGAAGCTGTAGGAATGCATGCAAAGAACCTCTTTATTTACAAACGTGAAATAAACTAACGTTAATCTAGATACCCAAAAGTACCGAAAACAAGTTTTAGGCGAGAAAATAAATGCATCATGTGCATGTTAAAGCTAGTTATATTTGAAATGTCAAACAAATGAAAAAACAACAGGGACAATTTAGAAAAGAGTGGATGAGGTCGGCAGTGGAATTCCATAAACTTTTAATGGTAAAATTGAACTTAAAAACAAACCCAACCAATTTTCATTTAATTACATGATGGTTCTGTACAGTTTTTGTAGCCTGTTCTTAAAAGTTGTTTTGGCAGCTATCAACTGCTGCACATATTATCGGACAAAAAATTTAACCATTCCAAACCTTTACTTCGTTAAAAGACAGAAGGACACTCTTCTCTGAACATAAAGGAGCGCATTTACCAGTTGGTTACGGTGGTATGATACGTGATACTGTAAGAAAAAAGGCATACTTTTTGTTTGGAGAAAACATCAATGTACGCCTACATTCTACGACTATCATCATCATCATTCTATTATAAATCCTAATTGCCAGTACAGATATGAAGATGGACAGAAACATTTTGGCGTATCCGTTTTCTTGTTACTGCAAATGATTACTAGAAACTAGAAACCTACCTAATTATACGTAGCCGCAACCCTTTCCCGAGCTCTTTGTATACTGATATTCCTGGAACTGGTTATTACGGAATGTGATTTTCTACAAAAAATATAATTGCGAGCTAGGTATTTTAAACTGGCCCCTTAATTAAATGCACCGCCAAGTACCGGTATAATTGTATTACATTTCATCCTTTAGATTTACGAATGTCGAGCCTTGACTGCCTTGATTATTTATTTGCTGAAATAAATTATGTGCCTAGGCCTACAATATTAAAAAAAACATTTCGCCCACGTTTATTACGTTTCATGTTAAAAGTGGATGTACCCGTGTACAAAACAAATAAATAAATAAAAATAGCCTGTTCGGTGATATAAATACGCATATATTTTTAACCAGTATTTGTCCGTCCTCGATTGCCCACAATCCACCATGTTATCGCAAGTTATGAAAGGAGAGTAGTTGTATTTATATAAATCAGTATGTTCCACATGACACTGGTCAGTACTAACAACAGTGGAGGGTAAAACGCACGTCATCAGGGAAAAGTAGATCGCTATGACGTGTAAACGTATTGTTGAATAGCTGAAATAGGTAATAACACATTGGAGACTAGAGTTTGTCCGTGGGTCAGTTGTGTGTGACATTTGTTACTAGAGCAAGTTTTAGAGGGAACAAACAGGGTCACCTATTGCGTAAGTTATAAGAGTGATATTTATCGCATTTTACATGTTGGCAACACTCACAAAATGGGCATGCAATAAATGAAGGTAGGTATGCGCATTTGTTTATGGCAACCCGCTACACTAAAGCACTTATGCATTCAGTGAAAGGGGGATGCGCCACACAAGCGGGTGAACATAACGAATGTGATAGTTTTTTAGAGAAAGCACTCAGTAAATTTGTTCAAGTCACACGAACGGAAGTTGTCAGGAAACTGCTTTCTTTTTATTACACATTCCCCCCGTGTGTTCTGTTTTATGACACCGAAGTAAGCTGCAGATTATAATTTGCTTTTTGTTATATAGCCCTGCATAAAAGTTCATTGGGACAAAATCAAAATTATATATTTTATTAATATAAAACACTGAAGCACGTTTTTATCCGAATCCATTTCCTGTAACATATGTATATATGTGTATGCTTCCTGTACAACTGGAAACAACATTTTCCAATCTACGTAAAGACCTTGGTTTTCCCTCAACCATAAAATGGAAATGTTTTCTATGTGAAATATTACTTGACATGTCACAAACATAGATATAAATTTTAAAGTGTCACATTAATTAATTGTAAAATAAAATCAGCCAGTAAAATTAGGAAGGAAATCAAATGGTAAAAAGGACTTGTCACATAGCGTCTTTTTAATGATCTCTGGTGGGTGGATGTATATTAAATACAGAATCAGACAAAATGGGGTAGACACAGAACATCAACAATGATTTTTTTATTTAATGTTATTCCTCCCAAGATTCTGGATAGCCAGCATGACTTCGCTAAATGTTTCCTATGGATCTTGCCAAAAGAGGCGTGAAATGCGCTGATTAGTGGCATCATAAAGAACAAAAGCAGTATGGGGTTGTTACAAGACTTTGAAATGTTCCTAACGCTTCACTACCCCTGACAGAGTAAATATTAGAACGCACTATTTATCAGTAGGGAGTAGTAAGAAGGACCACCAATACCGCCGTTCTTTGGAATAATGATAAGTACTTAAACTTAAACATGAGAAAATATGTAAACATACTTATCAAAGTGTACGTTTTTTGAAGACATGTACCAATTCATACAAATATAAGTGCTCTGTTACAAGAGGATGTTCTATGTTGTCAATTTTTTACAAGTGAAACACTTACGTTTTCCAATTCCAACAAATGTATATTTGTGTATACATAAAAAGGCAATCTTTAGTTGTGTTGACCACGTCCTTTACTCAACCTGAACGGCGTAGTCCACACGTTTAAGGACATGAAAGGAATTTATCAAGTGAATGTAGAATGAGACTACCTTTATACAACCCTTTTCAGCTAGGAACAAAAAATAGCGGTCAATACATTTCAACTTATGCCTATCAGTATAAATGTACCGTACAAGCACATATTACCAAAATTTAAAAAAAAAATACAATTTGATTTAATGATAATTATTATTTGCTTATTGATATTCTACTTTTGTATTGAGTAAACATCATTACACCGCTTCGATTAATTTGAGAAGGTTATCCTGACAGAATTATTGTAAAGCGGACTAGTCACCAAAAAATTGGCAGAGTAGCATACAATGTTCTTCAATGTTCTTGAACCACAAAACACGCAACAAAACTATATTACAAATTGAACATGATGAATGTCAACGAATTGTTCTACGTACACACAAATGCACGTTCTTTCACCAAAATATACTTGCATAGTAAGCCCCTCTAGATGCAGGTCGTCTCCCCAAGTATGACACAACACAAATTCGTGTCGTTTCTAAGTTTGTCCTTCATGAGAATAGCAGTGTCAGTAAGCAAATAATTTTGCAATCGTCAACAATGTATTCCATATTATATGCACGTGCATTCTGATGCAGATATTACGGTTCTTCTTTTAAAGGAAGGTGCAATAAAGGAGAATAAACATAATGCTGAATACACATATTATCTCCCCCATGCACTGTCCAAAATATTTCATATGTCGCATGTTATTGTCACGAAAATTTATATACGAGAATATTTTATTACAAAAAGGACGTATGTAAGGGCATCTCACAGTACCCCATGTTCAAGCATACATATATATTATATACCTATTTCTCCTAGCTTAACCTTTCCTTATCTTTGAAAGTTTATTATTTTGCTTCTTTTCTCCTTCAAAAACCAGACCATCTACATTCGCATAATTGATGTGGTCAAGTGCAAGATGAACATTATTGTCGAATTTCTAACAAAATCTTTAACTTGCATTGCATTTTCTTTGGGTGAAAGCGTCCCGCGTTTTCTATTCTCCAAAAATGTGTAGCGCAATAGTGTTTTATTTGATTTGTGGGGTATCAAATGGCTACAAAATCAGCCCCTGCACTGTGTACAGTACATCCAGTTCCATAAAACTAGTTATTATTTTGCTGGTGCGCTTCTTGTCATGGTAAGCTGAAAGTGAATCGACCCAAAAGTCTGATATGAATATCAACGCGCTATCTACACGCTACACGATGAACTTGCAGCTATTTGCATCTACCTGTCCATCTATGAATACAAGAAAAGTAAAGAAATGCTTTCTCTACTTTCTCTATATGAATATAAGCTATCCGTTACTACGAGTTTACGTTGCCCCCACTCTCTAGTTTGACATCGGCATCACACGGGAAGAAGATGGAAGGTTTTCACAAAATTCTATAATTTAGTCTGGTGGTGTGTGTCACAGTTGGAGCAGACAGTACTCTAACTAAGGAAACGATTACGATAATGACGGTTGGGAAACACATTTACGTATGTACAAGTACACATTAGAGAAACACGCAACTTATGGTATAATAACTACAGATGTGGTTTGGTTGGATTTCACAGAGCAACACAAAAGATTGTCTTTTTCTTTCTTTGAACATACAAACTGTCACCACAATCACAACACAGTATGACATGCTAACAAATGCTCATTTTACGTGTGTATACAATTTTCCTTTGGTGACTGCAGACAGGTGAATGAAGCGTCTATTCGACCTGTCAGGGTTGCTTTAATATGCCGTGTCGACGTAGTTTAGTGGCAGACCAGGAAAATTCGCCGTTCGTATTAATATAGATAGGCACTCTGTACTGCAAAACAGTTTCATCTTTCCAAGCCTTTCTTTTCTATTTCAACTGTTATTGTTATTTTATGTATGTCGTTGAAGCAAATGAGTGAAGCCCACACACTCATATAAGCAGGGTAGGGTGAGTGAGCTCAACAAAGAGATGAGATAACAGATGAAATCAGTAGAGGTAAGCCTATTAGAAACCTCACAGACAGATAGATCCCAAAGGTAAAAGTAATGAAAAGGAAATGAAAATGATTAAATAATTCCAACGATTAATACGAACAGTCAAGTAGTTTTCTACTATTACGCTACACGGTGTATACAGCTGCTTCTATTGTGAAATAGTTGTCAACAGGAATCTTTCCATTGAAAACATACATTTTGAGTCTGTATTTTGTGTTCGGTAGACATTCAGGTATGTATTTTCAAATATTTGGAAGGGGCAGTCGTCGTAAGTAGGTATTGTATTTCACTGGTGCGCAATTGAGGTATTACTAAGCGGTATTAACAGTGGGGTTTCCTTTTCCCTCTCTCAAACATGTACTGGTACCCATTATAAGTGAAAAACAAAAGAAATGAAAAATATATACATGTAATTAAAAGTATCCCAGTTCTAACTTTTCTCCTACAGATGCTTTGATCTCATTATTTATTTGACCTGTTGGCCTTTCAGCCGGATTATTTTTAATGTTCAGTCTGATATATTTTCTTACTGATACAACTGGAATAGATCAATTTATCCATGTAAATCGGGCCAACAATGCAAGAATGATTTTTTAAAATGCTATATTTGTACAACATTGCCATATAAGTCACTTCAACTCTCTATGCTATGCATATGCCAAACTAACAATAGCATTCGATGCATTGAAAAAGTGTAGTGGATCATGTAATGACGACTTGTTAAAATGGAATGAATGAAATCTGTCAGCTTTTCCCTCCGTTAGATGACGATTTTACCTTATTTATTTCCGTTGCAGAGAAACGATCACGGCTTTAAAAGAGAGTATACAATGTCATACAGTAGAGAGTAGAGACCAAAGATGTATTATCATATATATTACACCTATGCTGGTGATTTCCTCTATCGGTACAGACATTATAACTATTAGGATGAGGATCTTGCATTTTCTATAAAAGGGGAGGGTAAACATTTTAATCGAACTTATGTATACCAAATAATACGGATTATCACGTCATCGTTTGTAGCCCCTCGGGACGAACGACTACCTACAAGCCCATCTGACATTAGCTTATTACTTTTAAAATCTGTTGGATAGAAGCTGAAGTACGGAGAAGAAAGGGGAGACAGTATATTCACTACTATTACAGATTTAATAACGTCATATAGGTACGTGCTTGCTTTTCTGAGTACGCCATGAGACAATGATGAATGACTGAAAAGTATGGCATTCCAAAATCAAGATTCTTTTTTCATTTGCAGATAATCTAATCACATGCTACAGTATCATTGGAGAGTTCATTCTTCACGGTACAGAATTTCTACACAGACTACAACAATGTGTATTAGTTGAACAATGACTACAAATAAAGATATCAACCATGAGACATCAACATGTCAGTCCAGCAGTAGTTAAACAGAGCGTATCTATACGGTAGAATGTATAACGAAAAAGAGACAGAAATCCACTTTTCCTTGAATGTTTAAATGTTACAATCCATAGCTTAGAAACATCGTTGCGTATAAAAATTGGATGATTTAATCCCTTTGTGAATTTCGTCGAAGTAGGTAATAAAAATCTTTTGAATTGAGTGAATCACAATAGTCTACCTACAGAAGCCAGCACGTAAGAAAAGGGCCAAATTCGAAAAATTTCAATGCTTTCTGAAATGCTTGCTGACCTGTTTAAGGATACAGAAATGCTAAAATGTACGCCTTTATTTACAGAAGAAACAAATACTTGGAGAAAAGAAAGTCGAGGAAAAAGTGAAAAATGGCACGTGCAAGTAGAAAACAGCAATTACTTGTATTGGGTGATATGTAACAAAGATAAACAGGAAGCCATTCTTTTTATGAAAACGAAGTGAAAGAGAATATGTTTGTGAAGTGTATGGACATTGACACTTGATTGAACATTGGCTGTTACAAAACAGGGCGTTGACTTGCGTTCTTCTGCGTCATTCTGTTTATCTACACGATCATTTTATGTCACGAAACGTTCCTTCATGTGGATATTCAAGACAAAAAACTAGAACGGTTATGTATTATATGTATAAAGTATAAAAATTATTGCCACTATAGCCATTTTCTAGTTTGTTGTCAAGTATCGAATGCACGACGACCACGAGTACCTAACAGTTTCTCATTATTTGTTTACCGTTGTCTCCTTATGACTCTCTCAGGCGTGTTCACGCCAAAATTTACTCTGGCATTATGGCTTCATAGGCAACAGGGAGTAATTTGTACCGAATCGGATACTTTGTATAGGCAGCTTGATTCTATTATCACTCAACTAAATATTGGTAGACATTACATAACATTTCAATTTTGTAATTGGAAAATGCCTCTAAAAATTGGTATAATTTGATGGGAAAACAATATTCCGTCGCATGAGGCAGACACAAGCTGCTATTACTAAACTAACATACTAAATATTCATTATTACTTTTTCTTACTTTTAGCTGGCACAAATTAATGGTATAATATTCCGAAAACAACAAACTATTTTTCGAACCCGATAAATGTTTTTGTAATATTGTTTTGATGAGTTATTGCCGATTCAATGCAGTTCCAAAAAAGACATATCGATCATATTATATTGATGAAACATGAGTCTGACAAAGCAAATTTTTATTTGTTTTAAATGCGATATTTTTTTGTACACGTCTGGATTTTTTGGCTCAAATTAGTTTTATCATTACACCATCATCATTATAATTAACTTTCTTTTATTAGTCATTAATTTAATGCTCCATTATTATATCATTATTCGCCTACATTAGAATTACCTAAGCTAGTTGATTGCACTTTGTACCAATAAATCAGTTTAATAAACAGCCATTTTCCTAAAATTTTGCTGCGAGTGACCACGCCGTTAATTTCTCGGGATGACTGGAGTGGGAATGAAGTGACAGTATTTTTATACTCTTTGCATGATACGCAAAGCAGTACACACAGAAGAACCGTTATTATTACAGACAGTTAGCTTGACCTAATTTAAGGATGTCTGAATGTGTGTGCAATGTGCAATGCAATGTGCAATATTAACACAATGGCTAATATGAGATATACGTGTGTAATATATAATGTAGGTGTGTTTGGTACAAACTTGCGTATACGGTTCAATATAACTTTCATGGCAGTATTTCCGACATACCTGTTTGATGCAATAATGGTCAAATGTAAGCAGATACGATAATGAAGGTTTTTCAGACTGTTACAGGAAAACTATATATAAGTATATAAAACTTCTAATAAACTCTGATGTCACATAAATATAAACTATTTCAACTTTTCTAAGTCTGCAATCACAATCAGCTAGCATGTTTCAATTAAATACTTGTTTGTTTTGAACTTTTAACAACTTTTACTTCACATAGAACTGTTTGTCTTTCTGTTCTTGTGAAAACAAAAATTTTAATTCTTGTAAATAACTTTCCTTAATCACCTTGTTATGCATTGTAACTTACGAAGTAGCTCCAGCCATTCCAGGTGCTAAAATGAGACAACTGATGAACTGCTTCACCATTGTTATTATTACTAGCTTTAAACTGTGCACCACTATGTTTGCTATACCTAAATAACAATAGGATCAATTGTAAGTTTTTCCCTTTTCCACGTAGTAGGGATGAATAGGTCAGCAAGCATTTTATGTGCATATGTGTATAGCCAAAAGTATGATTATACCCAAGAATTCTAGGTACTTAAAACTTACAAAACAGGCAGATATTTATTTATGCTCTTAAAATCATTAAAATACGCGATTAAAAAGGTTTTTATACTCATAGTAGGTAATTAAATATGAGGTTAAACAGACAATTGCGCATTAATAAAGGTGTCTATAAAATATTTGTTTAAATACATGTGTACTTTATGCCGTATCTAATATTTATAGGTATACATCATCCTGCTCTTCATGTTATGTAATTTACACTTCAAAATGACATAAATTTTCATTTTGTTCAAAGATTCAGTCTATGAAATGATGATAGATCTTTGTGCATCCTAAAGCTTCATGTTCCACTATTACAGGATGGTACTTTAGGAACAAACTAGATGCAGGAGTTAGCCCAACATTCTTTCAAACTTTCCATGTGAATATCAGGGTATTTTTATAAAAGTACTGAGAACATCATATAGAAAGTGTAAAATGATAGTAAGAAAAGGTGTGACGTGGTATTTCCAGTATTAAATTGTATTTACCATTAAATATGCGGAGAGATGTGAGCTTTAGTTTACGGTTGTTACAGGCTAATGTATGGCACTGCAATCATGTTAAAATTTTCCTACTCATTTGCATAAATCAACTAAAAAAAGGTGCTTAAAATGTAAAATAGGATTTTAAATGTTTAAACCTCAAAATGGGCGAAATAAAAAAATAGTTACCTTCCAAAATGCTTCAAGATATGATAAAATATGCACACAATAAGCAAGAACTCTGCTCAGTGGATGAATGTACAACAAAATACGTGACTACCTATAATTCAGGAGAATAATGATGATGTTATTTGATACTAATCGTCATCATTGCAATCCAATCGTCGTGAAACCAAAAAATCTTAAGATTTAAGAGTTGTATTCGCACTGTTATGTTGTACACACTGGGGATATGATAGGGTATTCCTACAACCCTCCCGCTACTCACCCTTTAATGTTAAATGTCTCAAGACTGGAGGACTTAACCCCTTGTTCCCCCCATTCCCATAATTATATCCGTTTGCCATTGGTTGCCAGATACTATATAAAAATACCTCGTTTTGCCGATCACTAGCATCTTTCATGATTACCACCAGGCAATTCCTTTACGATAACATGAAAGAAAGTGCCATACTTCCCTAACCGTCACATGCTCAAGAATATCGTTCACGATTCGAATATCTACAAAGCAATTCGATTCGATTCATTAATCCTCAATATTGAATATTTAACGCTTATTATTTACTTGAATGTCTACCCCGAAAACTATGATGCAATCATTGTGAAGTCTCATTTTTTCGCCTCTTTACTAAAATGTTAGTTTTTACATACTTACTAATTGGATATATATTTAAATACTCAATGCTTGAGTTTTTTAAAAATGTTCAAACTAAAAACTTTTTAAACCAGGGGGAACTTTTACGAACAACATGCTTCTATCTATGATGGTCTGACGTATACGTTCAACGAATAATATCGAGCTATACCTTAGACAAAATAAACGTGTTTTCTGTCAACAATCCTTTAAATTTTTTGATATACTGTTAAAAGTTAAAATTCATTTCTCCATTTGATCTCTTGTGACTTTTGATGTTGCAAAAGTTTTGTTTGTCCAGTTTTCTCTTTCATTACTTACAACGCTCACTTGTAAGGTCTAATTAAAATAAATGGTTCTTTGGATAAAAACGAGTTTGTAGTTTTCTAGTTTTGCCTAACGGTTATTTATTGTCGCTTCAGTTGACAATCGAAAAAATGTAAGATGAAAAATTAAAATGTATAATTCATCGCAAAAGGTTAAATGTATTTATCTGGATGTTCCTAGAATAGCTGAATTTCGGGAGCTTTGATCTTGTAAAAACGGTTTGCCTGTTTATGTCTGTTATGGGAATAAACCATGCTTTATTATATATGGCTAAGATAACGTGGGAAGATACCTGTTTCGGATGATATATGGCTCACCTGATGACATGAAAGTAAAGGTAATTGTACAACATTGCAAAAAAAACTTTTTTATTGTATAACAGTAACGGTTCTGTTGTAACGTGAAATTGGGGGGAATCCCATTAAACTACTACATTCATACTATATAGATGTAATATGTTATATGAATTTAAATGAATTTCGCTGTTAGAGAAAGTGAGTTATACATTGATGGACCCGTTTAGGAGACACAACCCTTATTCAAAGATGATATTAGCAACATTGAACTCAGGGTGAATGGGGTTCGGATTACATAAGCTAACATTAAAATTAGCCCACACCCGAGCGTTCTACTCGCAAATATTACTTGTTCATAAAAACGATATATTTAGTAATTAATTATATTCTGAGCCAAGTTCAAACTGTTTTATTAGTGAAAAAGAAATTATTTGTATGTAACAGAGTGAAAATCTTTCGCAATCTTGTTCGTTATGTCAGAACTGTTATTTTTGTACCATCAAGAATTACAAATATAATAATTAACAGATTCAAATTACATGTCAAATACTTTCTGTGCAAGACAACCGGGGTTTTGCGCATTCCTCGGTATATGTAATTATTTAATGGCACAGTTTAACCACTGTCCCCACACAATTTTTCAGTACTCGGTACTATTTTTAAAAATTTTGTCCTCTGCAACGAGACACATGAAAAGCATTTTGAACTTCATGGAGTAATTTTCTTATTGTGTAATACTAATGGGGCATGAGGAAAGGGTAAAACAACATTCAGTGATTGAGACGTTGCTGGGTCGTACGTACAAACATCAACCAGATGTCACAACGAATTTATTGAAGATGACAATATCGAAGCATAAAGTAACAAATAGTTGACAATAACAAGTTAAGTTGTCAAAGAATACATTGTTTTCTCAATTTGTTGGCAACTATGTTACTTACAACTAGCACGCAATATGGTATGAACGCAACAAGCAGATCATGCATAGTACAGTTCAGCACCGCAATTTGCGGAGAATTCGGTACATTACAATATCATTATAGCATTTTCAGGGGACAACCCGGTTGCATAAATAGAGCCTGGAACCAAGTAGGGCCATAAAAATAAAACTGTAGGCAAACACTACTTGTTTACTTTCCATGTCAGCTTAATCAGCGATAGCTATAATTTGCAGATCAAATATTATTATCACTTGTTTTGACTGCCGTTCCACAAACAAAATGCAAAATGTAGATTGCTAGATACACGTAAATAATGAAATTTTGGGTTGGTTGTCTACCTAAATACATTTCCCCAAAAATGACTAATATAATTTTGATAACCATCACTTTCCATTACGGTTCTCAGTGTGTCTCTAAAGGTCACAGTTGGTAATGAATTACTTTCAGTTTAACCAATGCCACCGACGTAATTTGCATAGTATCATGCCGGAAGGGAAAATGTCAATTAAATGAAATGACAAGAACTACACGTAGGTGATGTGTTACATCACTGCAAAAAGATCGATAAATTTGTCAAAGTGAAAACACCAAAAGGAAGGGAAAGTGTAAATTTTGCTTTGGGTCAACCATAAAGGTGTGTCTATATTAATGCAAAAGCATAACCCCCTTTGGCAAGGAGAATGATGTGGTATGCTATTTAAGCACCATTTACACATCTTTCAGCAAAGTAAAGACAAAGAATGTGATGCAAGATGCCGTACCTACACACCGAAAACACTTTCACTTTGTCACAAAAACGAGTGGAGAGAGAATATAAGAACTTGGCTCCACGTGTTTTCTTATTACCTTTATATTATGTATCTACTCCGTACCTACTATGATTGTGAAGAGAACAATTCACTCCTTCAAAAGCACACCACCGTGTAAGTGCAAGCATTCTAACAATTTGTAACGATAATAGTACGTTAGATAAAATAAAGTGTATTGAAACGGAACATTAAATTTATAACTTTTAAGCCGCCTTAGTCTATATAGATATATAGCGAGGAGTGGCAGACCTTTTTAATGATGGCCACGGTTCACTGGCCAGGTAGGTAGGATTTTGTGTAAAAAAATATATGAAAAAGTTTAATATCATGCTTCAACTCATCTAAAAAGAAAGTATTTTCCGAGTAGAAAAGCCGGTCGACCTTATTCGTGGCAAACTGTGAGTAAAAGACTTCTTTTGAAAAAGTGTCAACAGTACAAAGAATTAAATCCCTCTATTGAATGCAAATGAATTTCTGAAAATGATATGTCTAGGTAGCACACCATTCTGGCGGAGGTAAAGTTATCACGTTTATATATGATTGATGGATAAACGTGGTGAATGACAGAAATGGGTATATATATTGCATACGTTCCAATGTGATCATAGAGCAATAGCAGTAAAGAATTAAAAGCAAGAATAAGCGGGTTTAAAAATATTTGAATAATTATTAATTAATATTTACCTCGGTATTTGCATTTCAACCTCATCCAGACTGTCAGTTGGGGTGGGTGGAGCCTTCTCGAAAAGCCTGCCTGGAGCCAGAGTCAAATGATTACAGGATTTAAGATGTGCCCATTGAAACCGGGTGGACTTGTGCCCACGTCGTTGAACAGTTTTCGTCTGCTGCTCCCTTTGTCTTCGCTCCTCTTCTCGACGCTGCAAATTGTGAAGTCGAAAGAAAAATACGTTGGACATCCTTCCTCCAAAATATATACAAAAATATGTAAGTAGAGGTTTGTATATCTTTCTCTTTTCCTTGTGTGTCTCTCTGTGTGTATGTTTTCACTATTTTACGTTATCAATTTAAGAAGAGTGTCCTCCTCTCAACTTTTATGTGTTCTTATATATAAGGGAACACTTTTGCATAAAAAGTTTTTTTCTTGGTTCCATTAAAGTTCAGCGTCATATAAATTCATCCCTACATCATCCTTATAGATACACAAAATAAATGTACATCACTGTAAAGTTTTAACACACACAGACAATCACGAGAGGAGATGATATTCGTTCGGTAATGTTTTCTTACTATATACAAAACTACAACGTTGAATGAAGCAAATCATACAAGCTATTGGTCCTTCATACCAAAGAATACATAACACATGTTGAAGTATTTATCTTGAATTTTTTTCTCTTTGTTTCCTCTAAAGCGTTTATCTTTCTATGTATATTTTCTTTTTTTACTGCACAAATAGCATTTTGAGGAATAACTGGATCGCGACTGAAGCTATCATCATATCATATAGTGGTTATACTGCAAACGAAACACTTTTTTCTTCTTTGTTAGTTATTGATGCAACATTTTTACATTCCCATATATCAATTTACCGGATATAGTACATAAGAAAAGTTGTATTAGTTTTTGCATATATTTCTTTAATATCAACATTCAGCGTGTGTGTATACAGACAGCCACTGCAACACACATTCAGGGAGATCGAGAAAACAAAATTCAAGCTCTGTTCACTTTCTCTGTTTTTCCTTGAATATATAGTGGGAGTCCTTTAGGAACAAAACAGTCGGCTGAGTAGTAGGCTAAAAGAAGAGCATTATAATAAAGTAGTTCTCTTCTGGAATAGTATCAACACGAGAATCATACACGTAGTCATAGTCAGTCAGAATCGTATCCCCCACGAAAAAAAAAGTTCATGAGTGTCCTGGTATTGGGGCATATAAAATGAAGTTTGGCAAAAAACAAGTATGTAGATATATACTCATACTCATTGTTAGTCACTTCAGTTTTTGGGAAACGCTATTTTTCTCCCTTTTTACAGAAAAATAAAAAACTGTAGCTTTCTCCTCCAGTTAGACATAATAACGTAGACGCTTTAGTAGCCGTAAAAGCTGCAATATTGATGCTGCAGTTATGCGTATATCACATCGAATGAGGAGACAGAGACATTCTATCTCGTTTCTTGGCATTGTTAGGAATAACAGTTAAGTGTACGCACCCATAAAAAGTAGCATAAGTTAGTTATGAAAGAAAAGGCGACGAGGATTTCATCGTTTTACAGTATTCTCCTTTATCCCTTTTGTCATTTGCTATAAACTTATAGCAAAATTCTGCTAGATCCCTTCATTAGTAGATAATAGGTACACAGACTGACTGTCGCTTTTTATAAGGAGAAAGCAATGTTCAACATACTTTTACCAGAAACAGCATCATTTTAAGAGTATCTGTCTGTGGTTCATCGAAGTCAACTGTCGAAGAAACTCCACTCTTGCTATTATTATTGTCAATATGTCGATAGGTTGTTCACGTGCTTGTATGTATGTGCACACTGCCTTTTTATTATGTAAAAAAGCTAGTTAAAGTAGTCACTCATAGTAAACGTAATAAAAAAGAATCTTCTCAAGACTGACGTTGCTGCAAAGTGATGTGAGGCAAACTTAAACACGCGAAACGCACACATCCACGATACGGCCAGAGAGAGAGAAGCATTTGCGAATGTTTGCTGTCACAATGTGTAACTTTAATGTTTATGATGTTATCAATATTTTACAATGTTGAATGTTTATAATGTTGTTTACGACTGTCATGCGTTACGTCATCTCCACCAATCATCCCCTCCACTTCACCTCCACACTTTTTTTCAAGTTATTTTTGACGTTGCGGTGGCGAGTCTTATATAAGTTGAGAGTGGGCGAACTTCCAGAGAGTTGCAAGGGTGGTGGTGTGTTAGTAAGTTTAGCTGAAATTGTCTACGATATACTGAAAAATGGAAAGGAAAAAGAAAATAGCAATTTATTAATGTATAATAATAATAATATATTACGTTTTTATTTTTGTACATGCAGCCAGCTGTAAGTAATTGAACTTAACTTGCCACAAGGCAATAGTTTTGGGTGAGTAAGGGAAAACCGGAAGCAGAGGGATTTTTGTACGAACTAGTTAAAAATGAGACAAAACAAAGAGGGGGACAAATAGGGACTACATTTGACACAACACTACTGCTATTTCTGGTGGAGCTCGTTCACATGATGACACTGACTGTTTCATCGTATATGTTATATATGAAATATGAATGATATCACGTTTACAACATCAATTTTTTTTTAGGAATGTTAAATTAATAGGACAAGGGTAGCGACCATATCAAGATGTACGTGATATGGTCCTCGGATATGACGGTTTGAAAACTTATGTTCATATTATATATCCATTTTGTACGCTTTGTTGAAGGACTATTTAGTTTCAGCTGCATTTTTAACAAAAATATATTCACAATGACTGTTACTCCTTGTTTAGGCATAAGTAATGTATAGGCATATCTATTTTAGACTATTTTGAGATCATTTATTAAAGATAGCAGGGTATAGACGGAAAATGGTACAAATTTAAGTAAAAGTATCTTTTCCAGACTGACGTTGTTGGTTGTTGTCCCTTCTTTTTTGCCAAAACTCAAGAGATCTTTAGGCTGATGCACAATATTATCTCTCTTCCCCCTCACTCTTGAGTGAAGCCAAAGTGCGTTCTTTCCTCGTAACTCATTAGCATTGCCAGAAAAAATGGTCGTCGACCTAATTTTTCTTTGGATGTAGTAAATACCATCGCCGGTTTAAATTAAATCTGCTCCTTTTCAGAAGTAAATAAGAGACAACTTTATTTAGCTCATTATTACTCATGGAAGTTGACTTCTAGTGCATATATACCACTTCTGTTTAAATTAATAGTGTGGTGCTGTGTAGGGATCAGACAGAAATACCAACCAACTACCAACTATAAACTACCCTACTAAAATTGCCTTTCTCTGCTTTTCTTTAAAAATCCTTTCTCTTCGACAAAGAAACTTTTTGGCTGTTTGACAGCTCCTTATTGCGCCGAGGTTTCATGCTATCTCCTTTGCTCCCTACAGAATGACAGAAAGTAAATGTAGTACTTTCACTGATGACACTCTGATTTTAACTGGTAATGGGAACATGTACAATGGATTTATTTTTTGCAGAGAGGAAAGAAACATCCAGGGTTTGAAGTTAAATTATGCACTCTATTGTTACTATGTATAAAGGGGTTGGTATTATGGAGAAAATATGAGCCAGTGAAAGATTTTTTTATCATGTCATGTCAGCTTACATTGAGCAAACTGAAACAGCGATCTTTCTCGATGAGAAAAGGCCATTTGAGCAGCGAGGAATTACATTAGTCACTTTGCTTTTATTTTTACATCGGCAACCCATATTAACTACCCGACGAAGAGTGCTAATCGCTTCTTATGTCTGATGTCAACCTTACAACTATTAATCAGACGATTTTTTTGGCAAATCTGCCATGCCGCTTTTTGTCTATCTACATAAAAGTAGTTTTGTGAGGAGTCACCAAGATTTTTGCCAGATTATTTTATTTCCTTGCCATGCATTTATCTTCTCTTGCCAACTGAAAACGGATGCGATAATACTCTCTTGTTGCTGGATATTAGTATGTTTTTTTTGTATTTCGTATGTCGCCGGAAAGATTAAGTGCTTTTTAATAGGACATATGAGACTAGTCTTAGAGCGCTCAGTTTAAAAGTCGACCTACATTTATCTCACACATATCGTCATAACTTTTGTGTAGGCATTGTATTTTACTACTAACCAGAACGGCTCGTTGAGATGGATTGCAGTAGTTTTTTATTTGAAAATGTATACACCGTATAATGGCTCCTATTAGTGGCTATACATCTTCACTAACAAAGAGCTCACTTTCAGCATGGTGAAAGTTGTGCATAACGCCGGCTCTGTTTAGTATGCGTGTATGAACTTGTACCTCAATAAAATACAGACCATGATGCATTTTTGGGTTTGTGAAGTATTTTATTCATTAAGGACTAAGCACTACAAAATGTTAGATAAACTTGGTAAAAGAAGAGCTCTGTGATTTTGTGACTGCGTTAGTGAGATAAATGCAACATGAAATCAGAACAGGTCTCTGTTGGTTTGATAAAAGGAGAGATTCGTGCATGAACACTATAAAATGTCTCTGTAGAGGGTAAAACTGCGTGGAGCTATGAGTAGGGGACGAGAGAAAAAATTATTTTACGAATAATATATGGTAACCCTGCGGTATGCTCATATATACATGGTGATGCTGGAGGTAAATGCGTGCCACATTATAAGAAACGTGTGCCGTACTCACTCACACACAGTTTTACATTGTCATCTCCTTTGTAAGTAAGCTTAAACTTTTATGCATTACTTTTGTAAACCAACACAACAGTTCACAGCAGCACACATTACTGTGCTAGACGTGTTGTGTGTCTTATAGAGAAAGAGGAGAAACGCGATGTCGGCTTTGTGACAAAAATCTCACTTCTCCCAAAAGGATTCCCTTCACCAGCCTTCATGGAGCTTGACAATGAGAAGAGAACTGACTCGTGGCGATTTTCCTGCTTTTAGCATATTCCCGTTGCAATTCTGCTGCTACTACTACTACCTTTCCCTGAACCACATGAAGAGTTCCCCTTTCCTTTTACTCACTTTACATTCCACGTGCATATGTAGAGAGCATCATAGTAGAGCTTTGTCAGTGTACAAATGGGCATGTCATGAAACCTCGCCAGACTTTTCCATATTGCATTATCTGGGAACGAAAAGGTCAAGCCATCAATACCAGCAAAGGAGTACTTCCTCTGTTATGTACGTCTGCCTACTGATGTGTCATCAAATGATTATTATTACTATTTATATTTTAGTTGTTAGCGCATCCCTTCCCTTTTTGTTTTCCTTCTGCTCTACACCCGCAAGCGACGGAATATAGCGACGAAGACATCTATCCGAACTTTTGAGCATTATAAACAACAAAATACCAAGTAGTTTTTAACCGTTATACGTAGAGTTCTATAAATTCAGCAGATGTTTTGCCACCCGAGTGTAAAATTTAACGATGAAGAGCAGCACCGGTAAAAGCAAAAAGTACAGACAAAATTTCGCAGTATAAAACCAGGAAGAAAAAAGCGATTACACGAGTGGGTTATGTACACCTTTGTAGGTGCCAAGGTGCAATTTCATCCATGAAAAATTCAAACACCACTGGCGACTAAGAAATCCTTAACAAGTAAACCCCGTTTGTTCCCCTGTACGTTTCCCGTAATTCCTTTGAATGATAGCGAACACAAAATAAATGTAGTGTAAGTAATACTACACACACTAACAAGGCAACGGTTGTGTACACTAGAAGTGTAGCCCTCTTTATCTAGAAAATATCAAATATATGTGTTACATCACATCAGGCTTCTACTTTACAGAAGTGGTAAAAGTTACCTTGAAGTTGACAATAGGAAATTCTAAAACAATTCACACAGTTGTTCTACTAGCTTTTGACGTTTTAATCAAATATATGTGTTACATCACATCAGGCTTCTACTTTACAGAAGTGGTAAAAGTTACCTTGAAGTTGACAATAGGAAATTCTAAAACAATTCACACAGTTGTTCTACATGCTTTTGACGTTTTTTTTTTCAATTTCAAATTCGTGTTGATTTAACCAAGAAGGACACATTTTCTCTAAACATCAAACAACAAACAGCGTATAAATGCTTTACCCTTTACTGGGTATACTGGCTTTTTTGTTTCCGTTTCTGCTTTGAACAATTTTATTAGCGTTATGATACCTCATAGTCCACTTTTTCTCTATTTCATTCCATAGGGAATTAAATATATGAAAAGCCTTGCCAAATTACACTGCTGTCACTGCTTTCCCATGTGATACCATAATTTATGCAAAATGTTAAAGTCATGTAGAGAGCTATACAGTCCACGTTTATACGATTTAACGCCCGCACACACATCAGTGAATACTCCATGAGTTCTACTTGTACAGCTCTGCCGCTTTTATCTATTTCATTATAGGATAACGTGAACTACTACAAAAAGCAGTACACACACAGCAAATAACGAAAGGAAAGCTCGCTTTAATATTTTATACTTTTGGGACGACGCATGAAGGAGTAAATACGCTAAAATCAAATTACAGTACAGTTAATACTATTTACCTTTTGTATTTTGGTGTCGCGTGGTTATAAGAGAAGATTTAGTTCAACCAGTGGTTTCCGATTAAACACTTGTCGATACGACCGACTGCTATCAATTATTATTATTATTAAACTTAAATTAAGACCCAACGGCAACTTTCAATCTATTACAATCAACTAATCTCAAAATCGTTCGTTACAATAAATACAAAAAATAGAAACAAAAATTGCTCACTGTCACACAGAAGATTCTCCGACACGGAAGAATTATTACTGACTAACTGTTACTGACAAACAACAACAACAGCGCAACTACAAAATAATAGTAATATCAAGGCTATTATTTTCATTCGTGTTTCTTACCAGCAGCGCAGAGCTCACCTGTAATTTCTGTCTAATAAACAAGCAATATAAGTAGTACTCAGGATCCAACGTACAACTTTTTCAAGGTCTGCAAACTATTCTAGATTAGTATATGGTTGTGTGGTAAAATATTACTGTAACGTACAAACTCTGGAAAGAGGACGATTCAACGAGTCTTGTTGCATGCGGAAGAATACTATTAATAAAATTTTCAACAAGATCAAAATCTATAAGAAAGTTTTGCAAGTTTTAAACATGCTGCATATATATAAATACTTGACATACATTTCGCCATTTTATATTCTTGTAATTTTATAAAGGTAGTAGTAGTAGCTTTTCATACACCATAGCTGATATAGGGGTTTTTATATCACAAAAGTGCAGATTTAGAATTTATAGTTATTGGGAAGAACCGGTAAGTAGCAGGTATACGATATGGTAGTTTGGTAGTATTATTGTTGTACGTTAAATCTAAGGTGCTAGTCACTTTTTTCTACGTGAATTTGTTTGGTAGCGGTACAAATACGTTTGATGTTAACAGCAAGTTTTACACTTTTTCTTATTATCACAAACTATTAATGCACGAAACGAGTTACAACTTCATAGGTAATACAAGTATTAACACATTTACTATATGTTGTAGTATAAATTGTTACAGTCAATAAGTACATGGGAAAAACGACAATAAGAGTTTAGTTAGGAAACACGTTCGATAGTTCATTTGGGCTATGTACGACAAACACACATGCAATATCATAATAGAGGGGCACATTCACTGAATGACACTATTAAATGCATGCACATGCCAGTAGAGTAGTCCATTTCTGTAACCGACAGAATCGTGACGTTGTTGGTGTAATGTCCATGTTGTAGACGGTATTATTTCATCAATTATTTTTATCTGTTGACCTCTCTGCCTATTTTATATCAGATATAGGTAGGTATACCTGTTTAACTTAAACAAGTGCCAAACTGCAAGACAGATAACAAAAGAGTCATATTTTTACATTTAAGGTATATACTTATACGGGAGGTGAAAGTGGTATTGATTTTTATAGTTGTCAGTTTGTCGTGCTACAATGGCTAGAATTTATCTGGACATAATAATGTACCGACAAAGAAAATACACGCGTGGCTTTGTGGGTTTAATACAATTGGGCGTTTGATTGCAGAGATAGGAAAGTGTTTTGTCAAAAACAATTTACGACAAGGATTAAAATCAGAACAGGTACATAAACAGTGGGAAGGGAGCGATAAAAAGGGAATTTAATGATGAAAAGTTTCTTCCTTCAGCAGATACATTAGGTTGTTGAGATGCACTTGTGAAGAGCCTTTCCTATAAAACAAATGCCGTGGTCAATTTGTTAAAAATTTATGGTGGGGCATCAACAAAGTCTAATGAGCCAATATATAGCTGTTCGTTCGAGTTTTTTTTTAATATATGAAAAACCCGGTTGTTCCGTCTAGTTGCTCAGCGCGTATATCCAAGAGCTTCATAATTCGTCACTTATTAGCTCCTATTACCGGTCGCATCCTCACGTTTTAGGAATACGTGGTAGTTTCCCACAAATGAGTCCTCTATTACGTCGGCCCTGACAGAAAATCCTTTTAAAAGTGCCATCAGTTTTAGTTTATCCTTTCTCATCGTAACAACTTATCTACGTCAAAAGCATCTCTAGTTTGTGGGGACAATTTCGTGAGGAAAGTTGGGAGCCAGAAGTGGCTCAAGAATCACAGTCAGTTTAATGAACAAACACCTCTGGACATGAGTAAGTCGTCAGAACTTTAATGGATAAGGAAGGAACACATGAAATTACTATAATGATGATATACGATGTGTACTCTTTACGTCGACGGTAAGCTTGGGGGATGAGTTTTGTGTCAATTGCTAAAAGATGAGCGAATCCGACGGAAAACTAGGGGATATGGCTGAAATGCTTAGATCTTTTATAAAGCACACGCCACGCCACCGTTTGTAATATTTACTCTTTTTATGATGTTGTCTTTCGCGGAAACAAGGCTGCTTGCCCTGGTTTGTAGTGGTGGGATGAAACAGAATTGAGTTTCTGAAGGGAAATCATATTATATTTTGTTGAATGAAAAAGGTAAATTGTGATGAATGATTGGGATTGCACATAACCCGTAACTCATTACAGATCCACTGTTCCTGTTTATCCTTTTTGTGAGGTTGCTTGTCATCCGACTGATTGTGTGCCACTTTCACCCATAAAAGATTCTACGCAAATTCTACAATGTGCAGTCGAATAAAGAGAGAAATGTTGTGAATTTTTCTCTTCCTGGGTTTTTTTTCGTTCAGTATTTTTGCTTTAAGGAGTAGTTTCAACAAGCTCTTGTACAAGTTTGTCTGATGCTTTACTGAACCGAAAAAAAATCCAACCCTATCGGCTATATGGGTAACGCTCTCATGTAAGGTGAATCCTGTAGGATTATTGATGACCATACGCGATATGCCGCTGTAATGATGTCGCTTCTTGAACAAACCCAAGAAATGACAATCCGCGAATGAATCCGAATTATAAGATGGATCGTAATCACATACACGTATTTGCTATTAAATAAAATCCCTCCTGTCGAATCGTAAGGGTGATATGCCGTCGTTACATATATTATTTGTCTATAGAACGATACATTTATATACACACTCGTTGTGCTGTGGCCAACTCCGTCGAGAGTTGTGCTGAGTTTGAGTTGATCTTGATGATGATGATGATGATTACGATGATACGATCAAGCAAGCAATCATCGCCGTTGGTACTAGAGGGTCTTGCATGTACAGGAAAAGAAAGCTGTAAGACTGCAAAGAGAGAGGGAGAGGGAGAAAGATTGTAGATTGCACGAGTGGTTTTTCAGCTCTGATCTATTTGTTGTTTTTCTCTTTCCACATTTCAATCCCAATAAACGTGGCTTTTTTCTCACTTACTCAGCGTATATGCTTAGTACACTTTCAGTACCACTCGTGTTTATAACTTTTTGCAGTTGAACATACCATACATAAACATAAGACTCCTTCCTACTTGGAGCAGAGAATACAAGCGGATTGATTGAGTTCGCAAAAAATGTTACATTTGCTAAATGAAATATGTTGCTTTCAAGTACATGCTATGTTCATCCATTAAATGAGATGGAATATATGTAGCATATACATTATACATCCGCATAAGTTTATAGTGTCCGTAGGTGAGTGTAAAAGTCGAAACACTTTTAAAAACAGCTTTCTCTTTTACTCTGTAGCTGTGTAGGCTGCTTCTTTTCAAAAAATGGAGAATGTACAAAGTCCAGTCAGTATACATACATATTTGATATTAGAAGGACGCCTAACGTTGTTACATAAATTGTTTACACAGGAAGCGTAAGTGGACACGAAGAAGAAAAAGAAAAGATGAAAGTTATTCCCTAGACTCCTGCTTATGCACGATTTCACTATCACTTCATCTTTCTCTTCGACCGTATGCTTTTTATTCACTTGACAGATTTACTAATACGTACCCTCTCCACCCTCCGTTTTTTTGTATGCTCTCTCTCCCTCTTCTTTAGTTGATTTTACCTTATTTTTCTCCCCTTAGCTGGCATCAACTATATGGTATTTGTTCAAAGTCTTAAATACTGTACATGACGTGATAAGATTATCTCTGATTCGCCATTCTTCTTCTCTGATTTTCTCTGTGTTCTTTTTCTCCAATTTTCGCTGCATTTTCATTCTCGCTACGGACTTGTCCTTCAACTTGAGTGTGGCGACGTTACTGTGTTGGATCCCAGTTTCCAAACTGCTGCTATGTGTAGATATATACGTTTCTAGGTGCACGGTTATAGTTGTTGGGTTAGTTGGAGTGATGTATCTAGTCTTTTCGTTGTTTTATGCGTAGTCAGCACCACCATCCAGAAGAAAAAGAACGGAGATTTTCCCCTGGAAGACAACAATGAAAGGTGGCGATCATCAATCGTTGGTTAAGACCCGAGGAAAAACGCTAGACAAGTGAGCCTCTTATGCATTAACCATAGATCCTCGCTGGCTTACGAAGAGATGAAGAGATGGGTTGATGAACTTTTACTGCCAAAGAATTAATAACTTGTCTAAATATTTCTCAGTGGAGACATTTATTTCTTGCATTTGGTTGGTGTACGCATTTTTATACATTGTCGCAATGAATTGTCTCTCTTTTATTTGCTTTTGGATATAAACGCGCATAAGAACATGGTCTGTGATGAAATGTTTTTTAAAGTTAATGCTGCAAGGCGGCCTGACAAAGTCATTTTATACTTACAAAGCTTGAAGAACATTAAATGAATTTACTACTTATTCTTGTGCGCCTGGAAATGCAAATGTATAAAATAGTTATGCATTGTCTCTCCCTCACTCTCTCTATCTCTCTCTCTCTCATGAATTTGTTCTAAGTAATTTCATCTTCTTTCAAATAAACAGGACGACGACGAGTTTCCCAGTTAGGCGAATGGCCTGTCATTGCTTATTTGAGAAATGGAGTTTCTTGCTAACTTTAACTACTGATTACATATTTCGCATACTTTGCAAACAGGTAACGAACGATTATTTAGGCATGATGTATAAAATATAGCCCGAAACTTTGCTGAAATAGTGTCAATTTTTCCCAACAAAGTAAACAACGATCATTACGTGAATAAATCCTTTCCTGTCCGAAAATGTGCTTTGTTCATACAACTTCTTGTGGGGAGAAACCAGGTGATGAGGTATCATTTGTCAAAGTTTCAAATCTAACTAAACTTTAATGGCGATAAGTGGATAGTTAAATCCCTGTGCATTACTCTGAGACAGTGATCACCTGTACATCCCTATTTAAGTAATAATAAAATATGCATGGGAAATGAATGGAATCCACACGCCGTGCTATCTTCCTTTTAAACTGATTTTTAACGCAGCGGTACGAGTATCCTACCGTGTAGATCACCGGTTCTATAGAGTGATGAGATTGCATGAAGAAATCTACAGGGGTAAAAAATGAAAAACGAGACGCATCGTCACAAACAACTTATAACCTTTCTACGTTGAGCCTGCTTTGTGCTCCAAAGAATACACCTGCTTTAAAAGCTAGTTTGTTTTGGTACAGACTGAATTGTGTTCCAGCGAATAATGCTCCATTTTGGAATGCAGCATAACACATTGTATAAAACGCTGCTGTAGTATGGTACGTTCGAATTTTACGAAAAAGAAAAACTTTTCCAATTTCACTTCGATGAATATTATATGTCAGCTAATACAGGGAAACACTGCAAAGGAATTCAACCAAGGGAATAATAATAATAAAAATAATAATACATCTGTAAATAGGCAGTAATGTTGTTGTGTCTACCTTTGCTTGTCGAAGCACTAAAGATATTGCACACGGACCACCACAAACTCTCCCCTATCTGATCTAAACAAAAAAGGAGTTATACGCTGGAAAGGTATGATGAATACCAGGAAAAGTTTACAAGCAACTGTTATAGCCAACTAGAGCGAATGTTTACGTACAAAAGAGAAAAAAATGATAATATTTTAAAAAGCATAGAGCACATAAAGCGAATTAATGGAAACATGTGCAGAGTAAGAGCACGTCAGCCAAAAATATGTGTTCTTAAATAATATGAGCAGGTCGATTATTATTCTCCATGAAAATATCACATATTCCTCGTATAGTGAGTTCGTTTTCTCAATTTAGGAAGCTTTGAATTGAAGGAGGAAATTGTAATTCTGAAAAGAGGGAGGAGAGAGAGAGAGAGCGAACTAGGAGACGTAGTCGTTCGTTACATCTAAAATATGTAGCTTGTTCTGTTCTCCCCACCGACAACACTGACTTTTCCCCTTATACTTATACGCTCCTTGGTCAAGGTTGGTTGCATATCTGGGGAAAATTTGATAAGGGATTTGGGGTTTCCTACTTTCTTACAAGCACTTGGGAATACGTGTAAGTATTAATATATTGAGGTGAACTGTACGCTACTGGTAGAATATTATAAGTGTGTACCTTGCCACCACCACCAACAAGGGGAAAAGGTGCTCTTGTAGTCCTTATCAGGTTTACTTGTTGTACGCCTCTCTCACATTTCAACTTTATGGAACCCAGACCAAAACCTTATCCAGAACTCCACCTCCTCCGTCTCAGATTTACTTGCTGACAAAGCATTTTTTATGAAAGTAATAATAGGAAGAAATTAAGTACAACTTTTCATTCCCTGGTATTACCTAAGGCCTTGTTGTGCACCACGAAATTCTATTTAAATAGAAGTAAACCGCAATAGTTTGCTATATTGTGTGGAGAAAGTGATTTGGTATGAATATATGCAGTTGGGAATAAGGTGATTCACCATCACCATAATTTTAGACGAAAAGTATTTTGCGTCGGTGGTTGTAATGATGCCATAAGATTTAAACTGTCTACACTTCTGGATTCACTTTCCGTGATTTCAAAATAATGTGTTTTGTCTGACAACAGACGAAATAAACTTACTCGGCTCATATTGCACATCAATAAATTACACTGACTGTACCAAGTTCCCAAACAGTTCTTTCATTAATACACAATACACACAAGATCATTGTTTTTGTTGGCTTCTTTTGCACGTCATTGCCAAGAATAACTTCAGACTTCGCCTATTGAAAAAACCAATTTACCACTTGATGGAATTTGTAACGTTTCTCGATGAGCAGACTCTCCTTTAACGTTAAATTAAATACACATAAAGAAGCATTGTAGGTACACAAATTAAAAAGCATAACAAGATCATAAACAAAGTAAATTGAAAATTATGTTTGTTATAAAGTTAATAGAATGTTTGTGTATTTTTTGCAATATTTATAGCCTTCCTTTCGCTCGTCTATTTTTTTTTATCTTTGTCAAATTGAACGAAGCATTTCAACACATTTTTATGATATGCCTTTGTAGTTGTTTTACAGTTGTTGAGCCCAAAAGTGGAAAGTAGGTAGGTTTCCAATTTTTACTTGAGTATAAAATTTCAACAAGTTTTTTTCCTGGCATGGATTTCGTATTCCCACACGAGCGACAAGTACTCATTCTATTTCGAACGAATTAACCCAATAAAACTTACAGCGTTTACCCTATTTCCCGTTTCCGTCAGTTATGTTCTTTATATCAGTACGGAAAAAGGAAATCCTATGAGAAAAAGTTATTTATGGACGGCTTGGCACTCACTCCGTCACTCGTCATCAATCAGCTTTCCCCCTTATCCTTCGGCGTAAGATTTTATATCGTTGTTGCAGATTGTGAATTGAGGAAAATCGTAAACTTTTATATTCATACATTATCTCTGTAGACTATACGTTATAATGCTATTCTTAAAACTTTTCTCTGAAATAGATCGACCAATAAACTTTTGAATTTAGACAGGAGTTACCTATGCATGAAGCTCTGCTGGAGTATATATCTCCTTTTCTCCGTTTCTTGTTGTTCTCCTTCGTTCTTAGATTTTTGAATCAATGAAACTTTTATCCGGATAACAACTTCACCAACTGATTGATAAACCACCAGGCATGATTACGTCTTGATGCTCCTTTACGCCGTTCACTGCGCTGTCTTATAATATGTCTTGCCACTACGAACTACAAACTACAATCTCTACCACGCTCGTTCCTATTTTTCCAGAGATTAATCAGCTGCCATTGCGTTAAGCAATATGATACAACTCCCGCCCACAGCTTGACAATTGTAAAAGGAAATAATAACAATTATTTTAATCCGATTAAAACTACTATTTTCGAACCAATACTGCCTTCGCTCGTTGAACAACATGAGGAATGATCAGTACACCTTTGTTTACATGGAACACACTGCTTCGAAGAACTCATCAAATATTGCAGCCCTGTAGGATGAAGAAAGTACGCAACACTGGAGTTGATACTGTGAAATATGGGAGAAAAGTAAACTAATAAAACTTTGGTATTGCTTCATATCCTCACAAGATGGGTTAGTGGATCATTTAAGAGATGATTCATTTTTGGGAGGAGTTGCTATTTACAAACTTTCCTGACAGAAGATCGATATTGTGCATGTCTATGTATCATGTACACGAATACATTTCTTAGAAAATTATTAATTGGCAATTTACGCTACCTAACCTAAGCCATTATGTAGAAACATGAAGTTGTCATCCCCATTCAGATAACTATTTTTCTAAGGTCTAGATTCGTTATCAGTATTGATCACACTGGAAGTGAAAGTCCTTTAGCTGATGTGCTCAACATAAAATAGGATGCTTCAATGAAAGCTCAAAAATTTCTCAACTTTTTTAACAGGAAAATGAGGAGCGTTTATACAAAACTTGTAGAGATCATTGTTGTTTTTAAAAATAATGATTTCTAGGGAAAATCAGAAGCAATCCCGTAATAGCATTATTAGAAGGAACAAATGGAGAAAGTTGGTTCTAGTTAGACACATGGGTACAATTTGAGAAACATTTTTTCTCTTAGCCGTCGTAGTCATAATATTAATGCTTTATAATGCCCCTTTAATAAACCCTTGTAAGCTGTCAGGAAAATTCAGGAGATAAGGGAGTGGCATGTTGTTACGGTTTGTCTTCTATCGTTGAAATGACAGCCTATTATTTGACTTTTGGTTAAATCTACAGTGTCACATGTCGTTGAGAGAAATCGAATGATATCATGAAATTTTTACATACAAACGCTACAAACCATTTTGAACTGTTTGTACCCATAAGGTAACATATGGATTTCGATTTGTTCTGTGCAAAAGTCAATGATGATGGTTGACAAGCGGATTGACAACTACATACATGGCGTATTGTACAATAGCATTTAAGAAAAAAATGGAAAACAATAAATAGTAATATTTAGGTATTATTTCAAGTTTACCCGACTGCCGTGAAATCTTAATGCACATCTATCAGTACCTATTTTTTTATGGTTATGCTACATTGCACCGCTGACATAACTGATCATCGTAATCCCTAAAATCAATATATTTGATACAGCTGTACAATTTTTATACCTACTTGCAAACGCAAACTCAATTTCCAAATTCAGTACCATTTGATAGTGATCCTTATATAGCATCCCGAGAGAGGACAAACAGACATAAATGCCCACTCGCATCAATGTTTACGTCAACCGTGCACACGTGTACCTAAACAATACCACACAGATGACACTTAATACACTTTCAAAAGGCGCAGAATAACAGGTTCGAATTTAATAGCCTCTAAGAAACCATTATCCGTGTAGGATCTACTTTTACTACAAAAACTTGTTTTGTACTGTCTGTTGAACCGAATCAAAAAGAAATTACATCGAATGTTGTAGAATAAACGTGGTTAGGTATTATATATACAAAGTGAACATAAAGCACACCGGACACCGTACATAGATCCTTATTTTCCCAGTCAGTTTAATATGATGCTAGCATCGTCACTGGAAGTCATCACATTCGGCGTGCGACACACAAGTTGTGTGCGTACGGCTATCTATCTCCTCCTTTTGCACAACATTTTCAGTGTAAACCAAATTGAGAGATGATGCACGTACATCTTTACTTTTATTGAAAAAGTGCAGAAAAAATAACGAATTTTCCTACCCGTTGTATCATCCCGCCTTCTTTTTAGTACAAATTGCAAAATTCAAAGAAGTCTCTTTCTTATGCTCCGTATTTCTATCAAGATACCAAAGTGGAAGAAGACAGCAGGTGTATTGTCTTCAGTGTGAGGCAAGAGAAAAACTTCTTAATATTATTATTATGACTATTGAAATGTGCCAACGTGAGCAACACTATACCCGAATTGAGAAAAAGAAGAATACGATACGATGCAATCAAGGTAAGTATATGTATGCTTTTCCTGTACGCCGCTTTCCCCTTCCTATATAGATTCCTCCCTTTCCCTTATCAAGTTGACTAAAGTACTCTATTTCTGAGTGCGTCTACAGAAACTTAATTTGCATGAAAGATATGACATTTTCCTCTTGAGCGCCTCAGCTAATGGTAAAAGACTGCCTTTCTTTTCTACTTTCTCCGTTCGTCTTTGTTACTTGATTTGATGAAGACTGGCGGAGTAGATCAAGGATCACGCTTTCCATTTCAACAAAGTTTCATCTATTTTTTTAACAAACATGGTTTGCGCTTTCCTATCTCTTCTTAAGACTCGAGCCGTTGTTCCTTAGTTAAATTGTAGTTTTGCACTCAATACTTTTTTCCAGTTTCGAGGCTCGGCAATCTAAGGAATAAAAATGTAAGCGTATTACTATATATGCTAAAATCGACAAGTTAAACTTGCTCAATTATCTTCCTCACCCACGTATTTGATCAGTCAACAAAGTTAAGTTGATATATACCATTATACGACGTGCATTTTAAGATTTCATTACTTAATGAAAGTGACGTAATTTTATATTTATTCTTCTACCCATCGAGTGTACACTCATAATCAGAACTACTACCTTATGCATCTACTAAACTGATCTACGCAGAGTGCTTGGCTTGCTGCGATAAAGGTTGGCGTGTGTTCTCTACAAAAGAAGAACAAACGATAGAAAAATTGGTTGCTGCTGCTGTATCCTTTCTAAAATTTCATTATTGTCAGTTGGCCGCCTTTTCCTTTTAATTTACGATGTGGAAATCACAAAGCCTTTTCAAGAGAGACAGGAAAATTCACACGGAGCATGAAACAACCGTATATTAGTCTTCCCGAAATCCTTCTCCTATCCTGCAGTGCAACTGGAACACATTCAAATTTCCTGCTGCCTCTTTGTTGTAATAAGCGCCAGGGAAGAATACGAGGATTACAAGGCCGTCCGTAGATGATATTTTTTGCTCGAACTGTAAATGGCGGTCGTTAGTTGGTTAGCATGTGGAGGGAAAGTGTGGCTTATTAAATACAAGAGAAAGTTCGCTTATCCCTGCGTGTGTTTTCCTTTTCCGCTGACAGCTATACACTACCCTCCCTTCTAGCTTTGCAATCAGTGCTGTATGGTTTTACGTACACACAAAAAATCAGTGTGCATTCAAGTCGTTTTTAGAGAATATGTACTGACTTTCTGTCTTTTCGCTGCAACAAGTAGCAGCAATAGTAATGGCCACATTGGACTTCTGCATTGGGGTCGCACGGTAAGTATCTATTGCTTACTACATCACTAACATCACACATTTGATTTGTGAAAGAACTGACGTCTCATTATCTCCGTAATGAGGATTACTGAAAGACCAAGGCTGTACAGTGGGATGATGATGTTCCCTTTGCAATAATGCTCTTAATTATTACTGCAGTACTTTCTCCAGAGTTTTAGCAACATATTCCAAAAATCCTCTTTTGCTTCGTTCATTAGTCGGATTTGCGTAACAACTTGCTAATATTTACATTTACCCCCAATATTAATTAAATACGCCACTTTTTCATCAAAATGACTCATCGATCAGTTTTTCAATTCGTCGATTCCAAATTGTAGCGACCCACTACTGTTAAAATGATACATCGGCTCGCACGTATGCTCGAATTTATTCATGGGTGATGCAATTCCAACTTTTACTGACAATGTATTGTCAGTAATATATTGACAAAGGTGGGAACCTTCACAATTTCTGGACATAAACCTAAAATAATAAGTACCTATGCTCAACAGAAAAAAATTTGGCGACATTATATAATAATGGGCCTATTGACAGTGGTGACATGGGTTAGACAAACAAAGAATGTTTGTGGCTGTATGTGTATGTGTGTGTGCACGCTGTTTTAATCTATAGAAAACGTAAATGCGGAGCATCAGTTTAGCGTTTACATAATTATATAACGACAAACGTTTTGCAAATAACCACAGGCTTTTATATAATGCTTGTCTGCAATTCCCACATAAATTTTCTGCATTTTCGTTCGCAAAATAGAAGCGGAACAACCAAGTTTTCCAGTTGAGGAAAGAAAATAATAAATTTGTTGTTTGAAGATGGAAGGGAACACTGAATTTACCCCATGCATATTTCAGTAGCAATAAATTACATTAATAAATCGGTAAGAAAATTACTACAGACGAGCGTATATATACTTCTATTTACATACACATATGACGCTGGCGAAAAAAATCGATTACTAAATTGAATGCATGTCCTTTACATACACAAACTCATTCATCTTCATTGATTTCCCTCCATATTGCCATCTTCTCTATTGTATACAGCACTTGTCTCCTATTTTATTATTTGCTGTTCCAAATCCAACACATTTTCTATACTTATTTTTCTCTCTAACCACAATTCTTTTCAATCAAATGCCCACACATTGCATGCTATCCAAATGTCCCCGACATTTCAAAAATAAACATTTTGGAAATTTGTTTCGTTTTTTTTTCGTGTGCATCACTCCAAAAGTACAACAACATTTGTACATCTATTGTCCCTTCAAGGATGCGTGCCACCACCACGACCGTGGTTAGTTATTGGGTCAATCCAATTTATCTTGATATCGCTTAATGACACGTATATGATGGATTGAGCAAACAGTACAACTTTTAACATTATCTTCCTATCCTAAAATGATGCCACATACCTAACAAACCCAGTACTGATTAACAATGTATTACCCTTTTCCGATATATGTACCTACTTATAACCCTTACCTACTTTCCAATTCCAAGGCGAAACATAACATTGTCTGTGTTGCAATATTTGCAAACATCCTTTAGAAACTTTTTATATGCTAGTGTGGCTGGCCTCCCCGAAGCATTAAAAGACCATTACGCATTATTTATTCAGAAACAGACAAGTCACAAGTTCACAAGATTCATACCATTGACTCACACAGACACACTCTCACACACATACACACGGCGTCGATACCTACATTCTACAAAGTTAAGAAACCTTGGCACAGACAAAACAAGATAAGCTGTACCTACCGTGTTCCACCAGAAATCTCTTGGTGTGTACACAATGTTGAATGTATTTTTGGGAAGTAAGTAGGTAACTACAAGATAATGGACAGACTTCATAATAAACTCGCTTCATAATTTTTTTTACAAATCTATTCATAATAGATACGACAGTAGACCTATGCCGAAGTTCTAATCCACCACCAGCGTTTTTATTACGTCTTGGGCTTAGATTCTTGTCTGTTGGTATGAAATAGAGAAGAAGAAAAACATGAAAAAAGAGCAATATCTTAACTATCCACATATTTTCTGCAGTAGTGAAAAGTTTGTGTCGGGTTTATGTAATATTTCCCTTGTTGACAACAACAGCCCATTCCAGTTCGGACTGCCCTGGATTCGTATATAGATAGTGTTCACCTAGCCGTGTACTATTTTTTTTATGTTTGCCGATAGCTATACATACATACACAATGAACGATAAAGGATAGATATATAGTCGTAAACTCAACAATACTATTATTAGTGTTACTTACCGCTTGCATGCTAAGCCAGGTAAATTCCAATTTGTCCCCGGAGAATAAAACAAGAAAAAAGGATAAACACAACTGACATGTCAAAAGTTGCTTCCGCTTTACCACTACCTTGTCCGATCTGCTGATATTTTTCTGCGATAGATAGAATATTATTTTCCCACATTAAACTACGACGTCGAAGTGTGCACTTACTGCGAGAAGGGGACGTAAAACTCTTACTGCTCCTGTTCGGGGTAGGTGCAGAGCTTATTATTGTTTCAAACAAGGTAGCAATAAGGCTATAACGACGACGACTTCACCGAAGCGAAAAAATGCACCTTATATTTTCCGCTCCTCCGAGTCCGTTTAATAAATAAACAATGACATTGGAAAGACACATCCTTTCTCGGTGAATAAATGAAAAAGTTTTTTTTATTGTAATTTGAACGTTTGTTTCCAGCGAACAATGACACTACTACGGCCACGTTGTACTCGTTTTTTTCTTGATGTATTACACAGCAGCGTTGAGAGAGGAGGCGTGAGGTGTGCGTAGAAGTAATAATAATAAGAAGAATAGGGAATGCTTTTTTTGTGGGTTGATTAGCATTAACATATATTTCAATGATGTCGAGCGTACGATTTCCTGAATTGAGAGACGTTGAAGCCTAGTCTGTTCGTCTGGTTAATGAATATAATGAGAGAGAAAGCCCCGCTACCGCTGATAATTGGCTGCTTTCACCGTGGAGTAAACCCTTGAATTTGTCATTCCTTTCTCGTTACTGGTTGAATTACATGCGGCCGCGATGATGATCCTGTTTGAAGAGCCTAAACGTATATATGTTTTCATATACTTTCGTGGTTTTCGTGTGGTTAGCCAAGGTAGGTGTAAAGTTTTCTTGCGTGGGCACCACCATATAGCACACTACAAGATGTACCAAAGAGCCACTAACTAAGCAGCGATTGTAAAACAGCAAGAGGGGAAGTTACTTCGTTATGGGTTCGTTCCCTTTTGTGTTCCCTCTATTTTACCCCAACCCAAACAAACAAACAACTCAACAGTGTAAACAGAAGTAGTGGAGAGACAATGAGTTTCTTCAGAAACTTGAGTCAAACTCGGTGAACTAGTGATTATTTTTTTCCCCTTCGTTTTAACCTTTCATGCTTTCTCCCCTGTCAACAGAAATCTATCAATGTGACAGTTTCTCCGTATAGTTGTGCGCCTTTTGATTTGGTGTTGTAGCCCTTCAAGAAGAGCCGTGACAGCTTCAAACTCCAACTCAAGTTGTGTGTGACTAATGTAAAAATGATAGATCAGGTGAGCGGAACTCTGGAGAGGGAGGAAAGTCGCTGCGCGGTGGTTATAATGATTGTCCTTCGCTGGTGCTCTTTATGCATAAGCCCCTTCGCTGGTGCGGCGGCATGTGCTGCTCTTGAATATTTCCACGACGCAACGCTGCATGTGCTCCGGTGTGGGTTGCTTGTGTTGGGAAGGTAAATGAGCACTTGTGTTGTTGCCTGTGCCCATAATAACTTCACTTTGCTAGACGATTCGTATGTAGAGATACCGAACGGTGTATACCTGGCTGTAATCCGTTCTATCCCAATCAGCGTGTCAATGTGTTCGTATCACGCTACTTGCGGTAGCACACACCGCACAGACAATGACGGGTAAGGAATGGGGAATCCAGACAGGAGGAAAAGGGGTTGCTCGACAGTGATGACGAGTTTGTGTGATTGTGACAGGCGGAAACGGCGACTCATAAGTGCAAAGTCAAATCGAAACTGAACAGTATCGTCACTGAGATAGTACTAGACGAAGAATCGTTCCGATGCTCCAGTTATACAGCGTAGGGAAAAAGTGACAGAACGACAGACTAGGGAGCAACACAACAGCAGCCTGGTTTACAGAATTGGCAGTCAGTTTAGTTGAAACTCTGCTAACGCCGTAATAGCTAGTAGAAGTCCACGTTTACGTTCTATTTGTTACCTCTTGTTCGTTTAGAGTTTGACGGTGGTGATGTTGGCGGTGGTACAGCTTTCCATTATGAAGGGAAAGGATGTTTTTAGTCTGGCAGTCCAAGTTCAACAGCGACATAATATCTAACCAGTGAAAGCCAGCAAGCAGTTAGCAGGCAGAAGAGAGAGAGACATAAGGAAAACGCGGTAACAAAAAACGATGTTGCAAAAGTGGAGAAGCAAACATCACATCAGTGAAACCAGCGGTGGAGGTATTAGGAGCAGTGCAGTAGCAAAAGCAACATTGAGAAGAGAAAATACAACTCACACAACTTGAATATTATACACAATATATGGTTACCCGGTTGGGTTCTCTCCCCGGGTGTACTGGTTGCTTCGCTGCTGCTCTTGACGCTTATTTAGGGACATTAAAGTCAGTAGCAAAGCAATACTTTCGGATGTACGTACGTATATATACGTACGCAACGGAAAGCAGTTGGTTCCAACTGGCTTATTTCCTTTCTCTCTCTTTCGAGGCACAAGTCTGTAACTCCGTTGTTGCTTTCCCCTCTACTTTCATTACACAAAAAGAGTGATAACACTCACGTACCTACAAACCTCATTCTTGGTGTTTTGTATAAAGGTAAAATGTACAATTTGCTGGTACAATAAATGGAAGGTAAAAAAAGGAAGAAAGGGGGAAGGAAAGGGATGCCCCTTTTTCATTGAAAATGAGAGAGAGAGAGTAAACTGGGTGAAAGGAGCAGCAGTGGTTGCGGTAACGCAGACACACACTCACACATGCACGCTATTATTATCCCAAGAACATGGCCATGGAAGTAAACTACAAGAAACATAGATTTACTTTTACGCTACTTAGGTATATTGTATTATTTCGTAACCTGCTCCACAGCAATGACTACAAAAAATTTACGTGTGTTGAATAACATGCTATCACCATTCATATCTTTCTTGCCTTTCAATTTTGGCGTTTTTACCTCCTTACCTTCCTTTTCTGTGTGACCATCTTCCATTCACCAGTGCAGCAGCAACCGCAGTAAAAATGAGACAGCGAAGAGTTGGTTGGACCATCTAACCAACGCCAGCACCTAAAAGGGAGGAAAAAAGAAACAAAGCAAAAATGAGGGAGAGAGAAGAGAGAATGCACTTTGTGTACTAATCATACCATTTTATGGCTGTTTGGCATGCACTTTCATTTTATGTTCGGCAAGCTAAAAAACCATCTGCCTCAAAAGAATGAATAGATATAACAAATTACTTTCCATAAACACGGTGTAACTGAGCGAGAATAATAGGGGCATTTTTGGTATAAAAGGAGGCAAGAAAAAAATGTGCAAGACAAACTTCAAGATGCCCCTGCTGACGATTTCCTTCGGAAATCTGGGATACCAACTTAGGAGAAAGCGTACAATAACGTGTACCCGCTTTTTACCTGATGATTCATCCTTTCTCCTTCGCCGTAATTTATTTACAGATTGAAATCCCGTTGTGTCTAGCTTTATCTCCGGTACTTTTTAGGTTAGAAAGTTGCATAACCGCACTTTTGAGTTTTTATCTTATATCCTTGATTTTGAATTCAATCATCAGCTAATTTCTCTCCGCTGCTTAATGTGCACTTATATAGCCAACTTCCTTTTAATATATGAGGAACGCTGCTGAATAATTTGGCGAGAGAGCTTCGACTAGCTCGCCTATCTTACGTGCTCTCAATTCCCAACCACGGTACACTTCCAGGGTATGTGAAAGTATGGAGGTGGCTGGGTGAGGAGGGATGATTTTATTTCCCATTTTGTTTTTCTTCTCTCTGCGCTGCTGACGAAGAGAATAACTTTGCTGTCAAAAGGTGAGCGTGCTTCATGACTTCCTTTTTTACCAGCGGAAATAAAAGAATACCTAATGAACTACTAACGAACCATTCCTATAATTGGCTCGTACGTTTACGGCTCATCCTAACATAACTTGCTTGAGAGAGACATGACGAGGTATAAACCATCCAGTAAACTCTTTCCCTATCAGAATCAGAGATGTTATTTACATGTCTAAAATGTCTGCTTGATAAGTGGATGGCAAACAACTCTTCCATTAAAATAATTGTTGTGAAATCTCATACAGACTATAAATCCAAAAGGTAAACATGACAGGTTAGTAAAGAAGCTTCACAAAAGAAGTAGAAAGCAATACGGTGTTATGTTGGGCTTTTGTGATATTTTTTGCTTTCTTTGCGGTGTGGAATTGAAACCATAATTTATAATATTTGACACCGCTCAAATTAAATAATACACGGCTTAGAGTCAGTAGTTTTTGAAGTCTTAATCAGCTTTGAAGGTTGCGCAATGTCATGCTCACTTAACTAGTTGATCATTTTGTCAACGAATTAAATTTCTAACGACAAGTCAAGCGCGTGATTGATCAGCAAAAGTTCGATCCGAAGCGGGCAATAAAGAAAGTCAAACCTGGGGGTAAACAAAAGTTGTTTTTGTCTAGGTAGGTTTCCGTGTACTCATATCTTTACACGTCTCCTTTCACATCCGACCGCAAAACAAGAGAAAATACTAGAAGAAACCGCAAAATATATACCTGCGTCAATTTGATAGACAGTGAAACAGACAGCAAGAAAAGTTGCTGCCCGAGCAGTTTTCAGGGACACCATGAAAAAATTATCAAGCCTGTGTTCGCATTACTACACCACAAAGCGAATTAATAAGATACCTACCCAAGGAAATGTTTCTCTTCTACTTTCTCTCACCAAAGTTAAAATTTGCCGAATTGTGTCCTACTTTTTTACACTGTACGCACGTATACACAGTTTTGGTGGTAATAGATTTAACTTTTTAGCACGTGTGTGTAGTGCACTAAAACTGAAAATGCAAAGTTACATCAAGCTGAGCCTGGACTGGCTCTTGTGTTCTTTTTGGAGTATTCCACACTGTCCTGTTTAAAGCTAAATTGACACTATGTTTCTATTCATGATGCTTCAAGTGGAGAATGTTCCGCATTAACATATAAATTATCGACTGGTATTTGTATAGTTGTATATGTAACAGCAGATAGATACAATATATGCAAAGTATGTGGGGGCATAAGTTTAAAACTACTACTGACAGGAAGAGAGGTGAAAGGATGCAACAATAGACACGAGCTTTATATGTACATATCTACTACCTATGCACACTTGATGTCTTTTGTTCAAGTTTAGGAACAGCTAACTTGGTTATTTCAGGAGAAGGGAGAGAAATAATCCAAACAGCATCGTGTGAGGTACGTAATGTAGAACGTGTTTATTTGAAGGGTTATAAGGTGTTCCTCCTCCCAAAGTCGCTATAATAAAAAGACAATCAGACAGCTTATATGAACAGGGAAAATATATAATTCATGATCACTTATTAGGAACAGCCTTGGCCTAACAGTTAGTTACCTCACACATAAACGAAAGATAATGCATGAATGCCACAAAGAGTCTACTGGCACCTGATATCAAGGGAGCAAGGTGGTGGTGGTGGTGGTGTGAATTTTACTTCAATTGCTGAACGTGTGCTACGAAGATATCTGCAAAAAGCGTCTGGTGAACAGAGAAAGAGAGCGAGAGCATTGAAATAATCATGACACAAGGTAAAGTTTGGAAAAATGTGTAGAGGTGTTAAAGAAACTGGGGCGGAGTGATACATAAACCTCGCCAACTCCATAAAAACTTACGACATTACGTGAGTTTAGAATGGGAGAGGTGGGGGTTCTGCACGAGAAAATATTTTTATTTTTAATGCAAGAATAAATACGTAATTTCCTGTGATGAACAACCAACCACCCACAGTTGACGGGCATGATAAAAACACGATTTTAACTTAGCTCCGGTTCGTTGGTGTACTTCCACTCGTCCAGTTCCGTTCCGTCTGGTGTGTGCATGGAGTGGTTATGTAAAACCATGCAGATATTGTAATTTTCCTAAAAAAAAGTTTTTGCACGTTTGCAATCAAGTATATATTTACACACTACAAAGGATCTCTTTTAACAGATCATGTTTATTGAGTCTATATCCTGTCACAAGTCACATTTCCCTATACGAAAACAGTAAAATGAGCTGTGATTTACAGCACTCTACTTTCTGCTAGTCGGCAGTTACTTTCTATAGCTTAGACATGTAGATTACGTAAAAAAATTAGCGTTTTGACAGAGAGCTCTTTGAGTTTTAGGCTTTTAACAACGTTTTGTAACTAAAATTCAATCAGCCAAAGTAAAATATGCGGGTACACACACAGCACGTACCTCACGAGGCTCTGCGTTACAGGCACTAATACAACTTTTGAGGACAGATAAAAGAGTCACACGGAGAAAGTCTCAAATTTGAACGTATCCGTCAGCCAATTTACCGGATAACTATGACAAGTCAGTAGTAAACGAAAAGGTAGCTGTTGGATTTGTATGAATCTATCAAAAGCATTTTATTTGCTTTGTGTGATCCACTCAGCCGTCGGCAGGTATATTGACGAATGGAGCTTACACGAGATGTATTTTTTATTAAATGGCTTACAGTATCTAAAACCCTAGTTCTAATTGCAGAAAACATCTAAATCATTTTTTTGTGGTAGTATACGATGTATGCAAATATTATCAACACTCTTTGAGTGCTTTTCCTAGTGTTCGTGACATATTAGAAGGTTCTAGGTGGGTAAAACAAAATATAAAATGACAATTTACACAAAGATGAATTTCAAATAATAATTTTGTTGACAGATTACTACATCTTTGAATTTTTTCCCATAAACATATATTAACTACGAAGCCATTTAAAATTTTTAATTAAGGATGAAAGCACATAAGATGGTCCTTTATTTGTAGAGTATCGACTATTAGGTTATTAGGTATAATAGCTATTGATTGACTATTGCATAATTATTTGACAAGTTGTTTTTTTTTAGTTTTTATACTTTTTAAAATCATTTCTCGTCTTCAGCTTTCTCTGCAGTAACTTTTAGGCAATTATAACGAACAGCCTTTTAAAATTAATTTTCCCCACCGGATACGTCCCAGAAAACCGTTACGAAAGACTAGACAAATATAGATACAACAGTTACAGAACTGCATGTTTACACTGTGTAGGCTATACAGAAAGAAAAGAATGGACAGTGTTTCCAGTCATTCGTTGTGAAGTACCATGCAATCGCAATCCTACAAATCATGTTTCTACAATTAATGGTTTAAAATGAATCTAACAGCACAGCACGAACGTATCCAAGAAGATGGGGACAGTGGATAGTATAGTGTGCAATCTGCACAGGTTTTAGTTTTAGGAGAGCATGTCAACAGTAAACATAGAGAATCACAACTCGGGCCACACTCTCCATTTTCAGTCTTTTCCTGCCGGGGTAGCAGCAAACAGCAATTATCTCTATCACAATAGTACAGATTAGTTTCATCTTCATCATCATCATGATCATTAAGCTTCCAATAAATATTTAAAAACATATTTTGTATGTTCGTTCTACAGAGCTCATGTTTATAATGTGGATG
>JAHZNE010000777.1:0-49821 GCA_027744055.1 Callyntrura sp. NNG-2020
TCCACCGGTAACGGATAAGTTGCCATTTGCTTCAAGAACAAATTTTCCCTGACTCCACATTATTGTGTGTACATATTTTTCCGAGTGGAGAAAGGAGCATTATAAAGGCTACCAGATAAATGTTATTACAGATTCACAAACGTCAGATCACACTGTATTACAAAATAGATGCTGATAAATCAGGACACGTTGATGTTAGATGAGAGTATATAAAGGAAAGAGGACGAAAGAGTTAGCTTTGAATTGTATCTTGTATTTTGTGAGGAGCGCAACATGATGACAATAATAGCGTAAGTTTGAAGCTGTTTTATTATCGCAATTTACCCCGCATCGGAACTACCGTTCAGAATTAGTCATCTAAAAGCTTTCAGAGTTTACTAAAATTGTGTTGATTTAAAATTACGACTACTCGCTATAAATACTCAGTTAGTATGGTGTTGCCTGGACGGCGGCGAGGTAAGTGATTACTAAATGCTCGTATCATATTTTCTAAAATGAAAAAACCGGTTTTTGAATGGTATTGCCTTCGTTTTAACATTGTATATAGCAAACAGAGTCTCGCCCACCTTGGCCAGATTTGTCGTTGGAAGTATTGCATTGGCTCTGATAGTTTTGGTAGTACCAAACAACGGGCAGCCCAATTACTACTTTAAAGCCAGCGTAAGCCTACGAAATGTTATACTTTGTAAATGTACCAATTTCTATTCCTTCTTTTCTAACTTAAATGTGTACAAGTCTCATATTTCTCGTCTATTGCTGCGTTTTCACTGGATGGGTATTGGGTATTACAGGCCCTTGACGTACAGTTGAATCTTTTCCTCTTCACATGCAGTACCATTCCATATATTTGATACGCTTTATTTTTTAATGTCACTTTAATTTTTTACTTTAGGGACCAGCCGTCAAATCCCTTCCTAGAATTGGACGGAGGAGTGAAGATGGAGGAAACGATGGTTCCTCTCCGCTGGCTATGGCAAGATCTCTGGATGCTTCTTCGGGTGGAATCTTGGACTTTTTACAAACTCTAGGTAATAACGGTGGCGGGGGACAACAGTACGACCCATTCAATGGAAGTGGTGGATCCAGATCAACTGCATCTCTTAATACCCCCGGCTCATCACCGAGCAGTAATGCAATGGGTAAAGCACTCCTATGGAGAAAGTTGTTTGGCGATGGCGGGGGAAACGGCTACGACGACGCTGTGCTTGACAACTTTTACCGGAGTAAAAGTTAAGAAAAACGATGTAAAATGTAAAAGTAGGTGCATGTATACACTCTATGTAATGGTGTATATTTAACCATGTTCACCCGCCGTTGATGCATTGAGTACATAATCAAAAAATAATAATTGTAAAAGTAGAGAGGTCATAAATGTCGGTAATTTAAAAAATGTATCATGCAATTTAACTTGCAAAAATGGAACTTCATGATGGAAAGTTATGGTTATGCTATTTGTTACGGTGGACAGTATGAGACAAAATGAATGTATCGTAATGCCGCCTCGAGTAAAATTAATAAATAAAAAATATGTAGTTTGCATGATTATTGCATTTTACCGCGCATTGCATTATTGTAGTCTTTTGTACATAAACAAGAATGCATATAATTAGAAAGAGGTAACACTTTGAAACAAGGAATAAAATACTATAAAGCAAAAACGACGAAGAATTTTTAACATATATTTTCATTTTCATTGTTTACAAACGGTGATAATACCCACGTCACTGTCAAAAAAACAGGTTGCATACAACAGGGTAGAAACAATATTTATATTACACCAGTGGTTTTCCCAAATCACAGGAGTTAAAAGAAAAATATATGAACCACACTACGTTTTAAACTTCACCTTTACCCAAGTTGGGTAAAAAGAATGTTTTTTGTTGAGAATTACAAGGCCCAAACAGACCACTGATACCTTTCCCAATTTTCCCAGCAGCAAAAACTTTTGATTCGGAGCTACTTTGCCGATCCATAGACACCACAATAAATACCCAAATAAAGAAGAGAAATGCTCCATGGACTGCTAAAACCACTATTTTCTTATCATAGAAGGAACTCATTCGAGAAAGTTTAATGGGTTCGAGTACAGGCCACTTGTATCTTGGAGGTACAATTCCAACCTCCTCGTCTTCGGAGGATGTAATCCTTGTCATTATTAGGAATATAAGCAGCGAAAAGATGGCACTGACAGTGACAAACGCACCAACTTCCACGCACCGTTCAAACTTCAGAGCGAACATTATAGTGATCACTGAAAACAAAACAGTTTAATCTTTCGTTGTTCAATGAAAGATAGATTTCGTTTTTGAAAAAGTGTGTTCAAGTAAAGTAGTCTGTAATCTCTACCTGATAGAATCATGTCCGCGTATGCTAGATGAGAATGTATAATAACTTGTATGTTTCGAATGTAGTCAGTACGACTCCGACAGAAGGACACAAAAACGGTCAGATTGTGAAGGATAAGTGAGATGATTCCCAGAGTAGAATGATTACTTTTGCGGGACTCGCGTGTACACTTATCTAGCCAAAGCATAAATGTGTCCTGGGTCCACTCAAAGCTTTCGTGTACACCTGGTACAGTGCTGTTCCTGTTGAATTTTATTTGTTCCGCTATCCTGTAGCAATCTACCGCTGTAGCGAAAAGATTTTCATCTTTCGTTGAGACGAAACCAACGGATATCCATAATAGAAACAAACCGATAAAGTGCAAAGCGCCGTGTATCTATACTTGTGTCAAAAATACATTCAAAGTTAGTTAGTGACCTGTCGTCAATTATTGGTTTTCTAAATACAATAACTGATGGCTTTAAGGCATTCGTACAACAACCCAGAAATCCTCCTTTCCTCCATAACGCAGTGGAGTACCGCGAAAAAAACGAGCAATAAGAGAGGAAAACGGTGCGATTACAAAGTAAGAAAAAATTGCAATTGCACCGTGATATCGAGCATCAACCTGTGTTAAAGGTTTCAAATTTTAGAACACTAAATCTCTATACGGTGCATTTGTTTTATTATATCGTTGTGTACCGAAGGGTCCAAGAATTCTGCATAATCAAGGTGAAGGTACGGGTCTAAACCTTGAACAGGTGGGCCAGGCTTCGTAAGTTTATCCGACAGTCTGCCCCTTGCGTCGGCTTTTAATTTCCTGAGTGGTGACTCACATGACTGGAAAAGCTCTTCTTTTGTAGGGAACACACATGGAGCACAATTGCCTATTGAAACCGCCTCGTCAAACTAAAATGGAGTTTGGTGAAAGCGATTTAGATAAAGGTACAATTTTAATTATAATCCTCGTAACGAAACTAAAATGCATGCCTTGTAATCTCGGTCGAACCTCGACTTGTCGACGTTTTATAATTTTTTCAAAATCCGCCCCGTCGCTTACGGTTTTGAGAGAAAGTGTTTTAGGACATTGGAACGGCCCCTGTAAAACAGATATTATGCTGCTGGGTCAACGTTGCGTATAAAGGGAAAATGGCTTTTTAAAATACGCTATTAACAGTAATATTTTCATTTACTGGACCACATTCTTTGCGCTCGTTGTCCTGTTTCGTAGTATCTCTACCAGAAACACAATCATCGTAATCCTCGTTTGTCATTAGTCTATCTAACTGTGACTCTTTCCATGACAGGGAAGCAAACTGTGTGTCATGATACAACTTTGTACTGCTTCCCCAAGAGGATTGGTGGGACGTTTTAAAGCAGTCCATGGACCCCTTCCACCCAATGTAGAAAGGGGTAATCACGCCTATTTCAATTTATAGTTTCGGTATCTTATAACATGAGACGGCTCATAAGAAAAGAAAGATAACTAGTCACTGTTAGCGTTTTACCATCTCTGCTATCAAAGTCAATGTTTGTGTATACTGGTGAGAGCAATGGCTGAAAATCAATGCCTAATTGAGGACCTTCTTTTGAGCCTGCTTTGAAGTCCTTGATGGCAATAAACCTGCGCAAAGTTAATTTGACATCACACATAAGTCCTGCACCCAATTAAAATCAACGCGATGAATGTACAAATACTAACATGAACTGCAAGAATGGAGTTTCCAAACAACTAATGTCGGTGTACTTGTAGTGAACGTCAAATTCAGTAATCTGATTAGTTCCTTCGTATCCCCCAAAGAAAGCTACGGGATGCTGAAACCAAAATGGAAATTTTGTATAAAACGGTTGACGGGCACCTATGATAAACTGCAATCCGCACAAATATAAATATACATTTAATTCTGCCCTGCTACGGTAGTCACAATGTAAGATCATAGAGTCCACAGTAATTCTCCCTCCAGGATCGTCATCGCATTCGAATTCCAAAGAAAATTCGCCAGAGGATAAACCTTAAAAGGGACTTGAGGTTACACAGGCAGGACAGTTTCACATAATGTAAAAGGAATTGACATATTAGATGAGGTGAAAACATTTACCGATTGGGCCCACAACGGGCTGCATGTACAATGCTCGCAAGGGCACCTTGGCTTTCACTTTGATATGCATCCATTGTCTCATGTTCCGTACATCTAGCTCAGGTGTATTGATTCTAGACAAAACGATTGACTCAATCCAATTTTGGTTCTTCGCCATGGAATGGACGCTGGCGTTGTATTCATAGAAGCGTAATGGTCTACTTTCACATTGATCTTGTTTCCCCATTTTCTCCCATATCGGAGCGAAGTTCTTCAACAGTGGAAACTCCGACAAGGTCTTCGAACTAATACATAATGGGAAAAGTCTCGTGTTTGGCACTTTTTCAGACTTGATGCCCGTATATTTCTGGTAGAACTCTTCCAAGAGTTCGATTGTGATATTTTCATTGCTTTCAAGAAGCTGTATGATTTCTTTGTGATCTGGTAAATCCGCAACAACTGGCAGATGAATGACAGAGAGGATGGCAAAGGAAAGGATAGCGAAACCCAAAAGCTGTAAATGAAAAGCCATTGAAAGATTCCGGCGACAAAACAACGTTACATTTGATGGATGTGTGCCAGTGCTTCCTTTATCGGTGAGGGGTCTGATATGACCGGAAATTAGACTTTAACATAATTTTACTTAATACACATTACAATCCAGTCTAAGGTATAGGTAACTACTTTGACAGTATGTTCAATGTGTTTTGTTTGTCGCAATTTAAACAATACAAATACAGCTCATTTATCCATTCCTTTTTTCTAGTAAAGTTTATTTCATACACCTTGAATAATTTTATTTCTATTAAAAACAACAAACAACCGGTGACCGGTGGTTCACAAACAAATTCAACTTTTCACAAACAAATTAGACTCATTTATCGTTATTAGTGATCATTGTTTTTTGCTACGCAAAACGACACGGTATTTGCCACGCGGTGAATAAAATCATAGCTATTGTGATATGGGTGTGGGTGTCATTCGGAGTTGGAACCTTTAGAAGTAGTTTGCTTATTCCATTTTACTAATTTGACTATCGCACCGCTTTGGGGACCTATGGACAAGGCAAGGTAAAAGTCCGAATACGGAAAATATTTAATTTAATGCATAGAATCCAGAATAAGATCGTAATCATAATCATATTTGTTTACAAGCATACAAGTAAAAAGTCGTACGCAAGTGCAGGGAAATTCGTGCAAGGCAATTGCAAACGCTGCAGTATTTTATTGTACTATATTGCTTGCAGTCAGTGTACAATAATTAACTGATTTACAAGCATACAAGTAAAAAGTCGTACGCAAGTGCAGGGAAATTCGTGCAAGGCAATTGCAAACGCTGCAGTATTTTATTGTACTATATTGCTTGCAGTCAGTGTACAATAAATAACTGCTCGGCATACCTTAACACGATTTATTACATATATGCATTATCAGGTTAACTCCAAATTACAAGTCATTTTAGAAATTCTTGCTCACCGTGAATATTTGAGGAGAAACTAAAAGTTGAATATTTTGGGAATTGTTTTCATTTTTTTGTAATTGAATTGTAATTGTAATCGAAGGCAAAAGTGTAATGGGATTTTAAAAGGGGATAGTTGCGATTGCAAGCTGTATGAGTCTTTTCACCACGTATACAAAAAAACGGAAGTTCTACTTTCGTCCTTTTGAAAATTTTCGTGGCATATCAGTCAGGATTATTATCAGTGCACTTGCTTCAGTGTGAACAAATGTGAAAAAACAGTTTCGTAAGTATGAAATGTTTTAGTCGAATTTCATAAAAAGCTTGTATAAATCATATTACTAGACCAGTGCAGTGGTGGAGCAAGCACCAAAATCTCAGAGTACGCACCTGTTGTGGCTGGCTCAACATATAGCTTTGGTAGTGACAAAAGAGGTTAGAACAGAATGTACCATTCTAGTACAATTTCCAGATTTTTGAGCGGTAATATGTAGTTGTTGTTTACACATGGTTTATACAACCTCCTCTGTTTAGCGTCTGGTTTGGTTTATTTTTATACTTCACAACAAGTCATATTATGTGTGTGTGAGCCGACAAAAGTAAGTGCTGAACGCTACACAGAAAAATAATTAAATTGTATGTATAAGTATGTATTAGCCCATTACTATTCAGCAAATTGATTCAATACAAACCATTAAATATTTAGGCATTTTAAATTATTTAATCAAATCAATATTAATCCAGAGTTGACTGTACAACTGTTTCTGTTTGTTTTGCTTGCAACTAGCTTTCAACTTGACTATGCATAGTTTGCTGGTCGTCTGTAGATCGTAGTATCATCGAAAGACGGAGTTGAGTTCAATCAAATATCCCGATCACCAGTCTGGATCTCCAGTAAATTCCATCCAAGTCAGACAATTCCACAGATTGGAGAATCGCTAATTATAATCGTATCAACGTTTTGTAACGGACCGTCAGTCAAGATAAGCTGTTAGCACAAGTCTTAGAACCTTCCAAATTAACGTGACCACTGATTCGTCAAACATGTCATCATTTAAGACTCCACGAAAAAGTAATAATAATTGAGTAAATTTAGAGCATATAGCTTATGTGTAGGGTGTTGGCCGGACCGACTCTAAACTGACCTCATATAATCGTAATTCCTCCACGGAAATAAGGTATTTTCTGGTGAATTGAATTCATCTGGTCAATGCAATGACATTGGCAGAGCTCACGGCAGGGGAAGGGGGCTTCCACGGCGTCTGATTCACGAAACCAGCTGAAACTTAGCTGGCACATTGAACTAAAGTATCTTTTTATATAGTTCATACCATTTTTGAAAATATTAGCTTTTTTGCGAGTTTCATCCGTTTTTAAATCTTAAAATTAGTTTTTCCCTCTTGTAACGTAAGTAAGTAGAACTCAATTTCTCGTATTGCAATGAACAAAAACAGAGAAACTTGGCACATGTAGCTTACGCAAATGCGCACATAAAGACGCTATAAGAAAATATGAACGTTCATATTATGGGATATGAACTGTTGCCAGTGCGTTCTTCTTCGTTAAAAAAACGACTTTTTAAACGGATGAATTCAATTCACCTGGAAATACCATCCGCAGACACTTGACCCTAATTTCATTTATTTCGTAGAAAAAAACGATTGCATGAGGTTAACTTTACATACGCTCTACGCATAAAGTTTATGAGTACCTAATTCATTTTTAAACAATATGCAATATGAAAAGACAATAAATTACAAAAATCTTCTGTCAACCAACAGAATTTCAGGCAAGGCTACAAAGGGAGTCACACTTCCAGAACATGTTGTATGCTGATATTCTTCAAAATCAACAAACAGATGCAAATGGCGAGTTAGCTGATACAATGCAAATATGTGATGGAGGAACTATCCGTTCCCACGCTTTTCTTCTACAGGCTGCTTCCCCTTTCTTTCAAAATGCGATTGCTTCGCAGGTACCATACGTTATATTATATGTTATAAACGATAAGGTGGAAAAAATTTGTTAAAACTTGTACAATACGTTTTATATACAATGAAAATTCATTTTTAGGGCGAAAATTATCCATACGTCAGAGAGATCTTGATACCCGATTTTTCAATAAAAGAAATTGAGAAAATGCTAAGTTTAATTTACAAGGGCTACATAAACTTGAGCAGTGATAAAGAAGTCCAAGATCTTCAAGAAACTTTACAATTTTTCCAAGTTTCAAGTGTCGATTTTAGTACTGAGAAAATAGACAAAACAGACAAAATAACGGGTTCGCTCAAGATCCAAGAGCTAAATCGTATACCCCAAGACATCAGATCAGAAACTAAGAACGGCACCAGGGGCTCCACAAAAGCGAAGACAAAGACTGTAGTAAGCAATACTTGCATTGATAACCACAAACAAAACAATTCAAAATCCGATATACGACGAAGCGGGAGAGCGAAGGTCGTTCAAACTCGAAATGGTGAAGATACACCGGACACAAAATGTGCAGATTCTGATTACAAGGAAAGCTCGGAAAACGAATCCAGCGAAGAGGAAAGTGAGGAGGATAGGCCAACAAAACGACGAGGACGACCACCAGCAACTAAAAATAAAATGCAACCTGTTGTACAATTACCTCGTATAATAAGCCATGCTTCCAAATCAAACTTAGCGACATCTAGTACATCCATTACCATTAATGCCAAACCTCACTTGAATACCGACGCTACCGCACGAGATACTAACACGAAACAAAAGGGAACTGGAGCAAATAAAGAAGATGAAGGGTGGGTGAAACCAGATTATAAAAATAAAGAGTGGTTTGATCGTGAATCTCGACGTTGTCAGACTTGTAAAAAAACATTTAACAAGCCGGCCGATGCTTCGTTGTGTATTACTGGGCATAAAAGCCTTCGATGTTACTTTTGTTTTCAAGTTTACTCAACAACTGACGTTCTTTTCGATCATTTTCATAAGCGTCACAAGCAGGCTGGCAGGGAGAGTACACTTATCTGTCCATATTGTGACCAAGCTGTACCATACAAATCAGTTTCCTGCCATGTCATTAGTGTTCACTTAAAGTCAAAAGACAATGATATCAAATCTGGAGCAAGTGGTTCATCAAAAATGTTAAAATGTAATGAGGTCAGACCGGGTCCTGGGCGACCACCCACTACCCCATCTATTGTGGCTTCCCCAACGCCTTCTTCGTCTCGCCGTCGTCGGTCGCGATCGAGCTCTGCGTCTACAGAAAGAATTTCCAGCAGTTCTGAACGAAATCCCCCATCAAAGAAACAGAAAACTGTCTCCTCTGTGAAGAAAGGCAGTGTAGATTCTAAAGCGGAACAACGCATTGAAAATGGAAAATCCGACAGAGTACTTAAAGTTAGAGATTTGGATGTGACTCTCAGAAAAGTAACATCATTTGGGACGACAATCACGTTTAGAGTACAGAAAAAACGTTTGGACGGGTAATATTTATGGTAAATACTCTCATAACTGTATATTTTAAAATAACTTTAAGGCCAAATGGCTCTTTGTATTTCAACGTACATTATTTTGTAGTAAACGTAACGTTTTAATTGTTGGATTCAGGATCCAACTATTTTTAAAATAATTTTTATTTTATCATTTCCTACTGATTGTAAACTTCATAGGATGTAGGAAGTTGTACGTTTTAGTTTTTCAATGCATTTTATATTTTTATGTATTACTTTTCTAATATTTATCATTAATTTGCATTCAAAACATAAATATTGTTTGAGTGCATCTGACAATACACTTTTGTTTTCGAGAAATTAGAGCGAGGTAAGTTAAATTATTCATGATAGAAATGCGAAGCACAAACGTAGGTACTGTATGTAAGAATAATTTGGACAAGAGTTGTGTGTCAACTAACGCCAGTTTAATTTTGTTTGTTCAAAATATTAGATTGTGAATGTTAACTTGTTAGTTATGAGACTTTTGTGAGGAAGAAGAATATTAGATAGATTGTATTCGAAAGTGCGGCAATAAATGTTGTCTCCCATTAATTCATTCGTTACTTATTTTTATAACACACTAAATAAAATAAATTTAAAAGTTAGAATGCGTAAGTTCATCGCACAGGACTAAGGAATGAAACGTGGGCCTCCCATACAGACACCGACGGATACTTCCGTAGCAATTGTTTTTTATTGTTTCGTTTCTTAAAATTTCAACATGTACACTCATTTTGGAACTTCACATGCAATTCATCAATTCTCTAAACTTACGAAGCATTAATCTAATTCAAGTTATCATTGTTCTCAAAGCTAACCGGATAAATTTAACCCTTTCCGCTAATAGGGAATGGTGTTTTGTTTCGTTCGAAGATGAGCTAGCTGTTAGCAGCCATTCTATATAAATTCAGCAAAGCGTCATCCTGGCAGAAAATTAATCAAAGAAGGGGATCATTATCTTTTTAAAAAATTCTCATGCTGAATGGCTACATTTTACAAAAATAATGAGTGACTCGTATTTCTACTCACAGTCACATGCTGCAGGTTCGGCAATTCGACACAATGTGGCATACGTCCTTTACGCGTTCATTTGCTAACTTCTCATATTTACAGTAATGATTCTTAAAAAACACATTGAAACAGAGCTTTTTAGCATTTAGAGCGCCTTGAAATAATTATGATCTATAATCTATGTGCCATCGGTCATATAACTGGACTGGATGTACTCATGGTCTATGATGTATACAAGTGCTCCGCCTCTAATCAATATTCATTTTTCATTTAGATCGTTTCATTCATTTGCAATATTCCATTAGCTAGTTTCATTGTCAAGTATTGCTATTTTTAAACTTGGGTTTAAAAGAAATTGTTCACAAATCTGCTTTTATTGTCAGTGGTTTGATTCAAAGATGGGCTTTAATAACTAAAAAACAAACTTATTTAACATATTATCAGTTAACACGCTGCCAAATAATCAACTTCATCAGTGCACACAATTTTTATTTACCTCCCTATAGCATTTATTACATTCTAGTACTATTATTGATGGTATCTATCTGATTCTGTAATAACGTATTCCTGCAATATCCGCCCAATTGGATGCATGCATTATAAATTTAGGCATTCATTTTTACATCTATTACGACATATCCGTCGATCGAGTAACGAAACGAGTAGACTGTAAATTGTAATGCCGTTTTGTGCCGTTGTATCAAGAAATTAACCTATTATTTCCGTTTTTAGAGCCAAAAACTAAACAGTTCACTTACTAGTAAGTATGTACCTACATAAAATTGCGCAACAATATCACAAGGTAACTCGTGCGGAGGCAATTATGTAGAGTAGACGAGATGTTAAAAAGCTGTGCAATCTACAGTGCATTTAATTGTAAGCATTCTTTACTCATCAAACACAAGCCATTGCGAATTGTCGCACGGGCAATGGCTTGGCTGTTTATAAGAAATGGAGCAACTCTAACATGATCACGTTTGGTTTGCTACTAATTTTTAGTTGAATTTCGTGTAAGATTTTACAAAACGATAATATTACAATATTGAATATACATATATCGATACTTGGTTTATATTAAAATAGCATGCGTATATACGCATGTATAGCAATTTTTTTTCGTAAACAAAAATAATCGTCAAAGCCATCAATTTTTAAGTAGGAATTTAAAGGGGAAGCAACGTAGACGCCGGCAATGCCAACACGTACACGTAAGGAACTTTGTTGTGTGTTTTTGTTATCGATGCGGTGACGTTTATAGAGGCACAGCACATATTAGGTATTTACTTCGCTATGAAAGTAGCGAACGAATGTTTATTCAAAGCGTGATTTATGGTTTTCTGTAATAGCCCGTGTTACCACTAGCACTGTCTCTCTGACTCTGTTTTTTCGCATATATCTATACTACGCCTCGCCGCAAATGTAGGTCTTTGGTCAATCAATATCCATATCCGGCATAGTATTTTTGTATTAGAAAAAAGAAAGAATTGTAGAAGTCATTTACCTGTAGTACTTCAACAAGTCATAAGGGGCAAGCAGGAGCAAGATCATTACGACCATAAGAGACATCGGAACACCCGTCGACGAGGCGAAGTGGGACAGCTATACTATAATTTTGCGATGACATGGAAACATCATAATACTATGGAAACACATTTTTTATTTACCATTGAACCGATATACATGGTATATATAAGCTCTTTATAAAATGATGTTGCTAAGGTATTTAAATAAAATATTTGTTTTCTATTAATATTATGCCGATGTCGGTTATTGAAATTCAATACTTGTATACGGAGTTCGGAAGGCTTCGAACGATCAATAAATGTATTGCGAGGTCGAGAATGACGTTTGACGTTCAACATCATTGACCATGATGGTCGACAAAGGGGCACCACAACAAATGAAAGTTTTAAGTTGTAGTGAGATGATTCACCAAAGAGGATTTTATTAAGTGTAATATAGGTGCATGGTCAAGGTGGGCCACGCAAAAACTCTGTGTCGCGTTGTGCATATCTATTTTATATTTAATATTTGCAGCTTATCACACTTCTCATTAGTTATTCAGACCAACTTCTCAAGTATCATCGTTATATCTTTGCTCTGGGTGAGTGTTGAAAGATGACTATTTTTACCATTTACGTACCTAGTATGTGTTAGTTATATTGCTTAAATAGAAACAGCTCAAACAGGATATATATACTAATATCATCTCTGTGGCGCTTCTCCCGCTGCAGCGCGCTGCTTATGCTTGGTATGATAAGTTAAATCACTTGAGAATAGTTAAGAATATTCGTATATTCTTAACTAGGCTATTCAATGACGTATATACATTTTTAACCTACCTGTCCACTTTCAGAATTTTCACAATTTTTCTTTCGTCAATACTAATTCCTCTCCACTACCAACAACATATCACATCTGACAATGAACTGTGTTGAATTATAAATAAGTTTACACGGCCTCTACAAATACCACCTTCATCTTAAAGCATTCTAATTACTCCATTTACTTTTCACTGCGTGCGTACCTACGTTAACTAGTAAATTCATTGAATTTATTTAGCAGCATTGTCGTCACCAAGTGCTAAGTGTTGGGCACAATTTGCATGCTACATTAATAGGTTAAGAGCAAAGTTGTTCTCTAGTGTTAATTTGTGAGTTCATTCTGTACTTTTCAATCAGATAAGCTACAGCTTATGGAAAGCTCTCCATTAATGGCACGCATACCCGCACACACACACTGTTGATCTTACAGGAAAAATGTAAAACGTCGGACTCTAAAAATTTAATAAATCAGCAGAGTTACATTGTGGTTGCGTGCAGTGCAGTATGCAGGATTGCCCATTTATAAATGGTAGTTGTCGTTTACTGACTACTGGTCCTCCTTTCTTCACATGCTTCTTGCTTAAAAACCTTGGCCATTATCACAATTTTGCAATTATTTCGTGTGCACTTTTTAATTTAAATAAACAATGAACATGATTTTGCTTTTGCTAGTGGTAAGACAAAATTAGACTCTCTTTATCAAAGGCAGACAGTTGTTGCAATGTATTTCAACAATATAGTCAAACTACTTTGCAATAAAGTAACATCATCAAGTCATTGATTCTCCTTCACTCATATTTCAAATCAAATCAACAGCAAGAACAAACCAGCCAGGAAGAGAAAAGGTACCTAGACAGAATGTATAGATTTGCAACGACATTAAAGTGGGATGCACAACGTACATAATAATAATAATAATAATAATAAGGATTTGTATGACTTGACGCACAATGGACTACTAATCATCATTACTGCAGTCACATTTTGAACCACCAAAATAAATTGTGATGAATAGCAAGTTCTGTTCAAGTGGGTTTTGTTCCTTGTTTGCATGTCATGTCGTATGCACCATTGTATTGGTATTGTATTGAGCACAAAATCTATTTACTACCATTACCATGCATGCAATGTCAGCTAAAATGCCGGAACATTTAAGAATGCACTTTTAAAAAAGTTCAGTGAAAAAGAAAAGTATACTAGTCTTTTTTTACAATTGGGTGCAAGTACTCTACTTACTTAATGGCATTTGCTGTCGCCAATTCATGATGAGTCAGTGTTCTAAATAGACTTTTACGATGGCCATCATCACATCAATAATAAAATAAAAAGCGTCTAACCCATTTAAAATAAAAACGGCACAAATTACACCATAATAACAAGTCATCTTTCATTATTCCAAACCAATCGGCATTTTTTGTTATTATTTGTTTAGTTTCAAGCCAATATATGTAGCACTGTATGAAAGAAACTCTGTTAACTATTGGTCGTCCCTCATCGACTCATCCCAGCAGAAAATACACAGAAAATATTGCCTAAGGCCATAGCGCATGACTATTGACTATTAAAAAGATTGAAAATGAAAATCATTTCCCATATCTATGTAGGTATCTCATTCGCATTCATTGCGTTTCGCACACAGTACCGCGCGACGCACGTTCAACGTAGTAAGTTGTTGTAGTTCTTTCAAAGTCTGCCTCTGCCGATTACAATTCTTGTCTGGTAGTATCGACTATCGACATGTGCAAGTAAAAAGGAAAAGGCAAACGTTTAACCAAATCTTCACACTCTTTTTGACATCATCCCTAAGATATTGTATACAGTACTACTAGAATACTTGCAATAACAGCCGAGTATTTGCATTGCAAGTCGCAACAATGTAGCTAGGTACGTAATAATATGAGCAATTGGTTGGAAAGACGGTGCAAAACATCAGGCGATGCAGACGCAGAAGTGCTAGTGCTTACAACGCCAAAAAATGAAATTAAGAGTAGCAAAGTAACAACAAACGAAACAGTGTTAATATTTTTTATTTTCTGTTTCAATTATTTTTGTTAATATACTGTACAAAAACAAAAAAATATTATATTACCGCGTTAAATACAATATTTTCACGTATTTTTTGGATTGAGATGTAATTCCTTTCAGTTTCATCTAGAAGCATATCATTTTAAAATGTTATATATGCCAATGTAGTCTGTAAGGAATTTTTTTTTCTTCTCTCTCTCTCTCTCTCTCTCTCTCTCTATTTAGCAAAGTAAAAACCACTGCTGCTGAATGAAGGTATTACTGTATTACCGCCAAAAAATATGGTGAGCAATACCAAACAAACTTGTTCTGTTTTCAATTTATGTCTGTAGAAACTAGAAGATACAATTTGGATTTTTACTTGATTATCTATCATCAGTATTGTGGGTAATCAGTGGTATCGCATATAAATTTAAATGGTAAAGTAACAATTGGAATAATATGATACTTATTATTATTACACAGTATGTAACGTAAGTATAAAGTATACATCATAATTCATAATATTCAGTCCGACTTTCTTGCGTTGTTGTCGTCCGTCTGCAATCTGCATCGACACATTACTCTTTATTAGTACATACTGCCTACATATATTTGTAAAATACCAATTATAAATTAGGATTTTGTGCGTATGAGTATGGCACCCAAGGAAAATCGAAAACGAGAGCTATCTACACTCTCGTAATCAAGAATAGTAGACCCTAAATTAAAATTACATTCGTGCAATAACCAATAAACATAAAACATTATATGCTATGATTGCTATGCTGTTCTAACTACAAAAATTACACGTATTAAGCAACCAAAATATTTAAATATTATTTACAAAAAACCCTTACCTGTGCTCATATATGCAATTCGCAATTTCGCACAGCGCAGTACACTTACTGATTGACTGTCACTTCCACTACCGCTCACCACACGGCATATATATGCGATGTGTAACCCTGCAATAATACACAATACAAGCGACTTAGCTGTTATACGTCATACGTTTTACACCAGCGCAGTTTATGCCATATATTTGCATTCATTTTATTGTTATCATCATCAGATAATATCATCTCTTCAACCAAGTCAGTTAACAAAGCAATTGCTGGCCGCCGTGGTGGCTCAAGTGGTGAAAATGAAATGAAAATTTCGCTACATTCAGTGGTCACCATTATAAACATTACAACCACCATAACTCACCTAGCTGAGTTTTTTTGCTTTTGCCAAAATGACATGATGAGTTAGTTGCTCTCAGTTTTTACTTAAGATTGAAGTGAAGGACTACTGGCGAGGGATATTACGTACTACGTGTACGCAAGCCATATGCAACATGCACCGTTGTCCGTTGTTTAGGACCGCACGCATACGTCATTTAATTAAAGGTTTTTTTTGCTATTATTTGTTGGTAATCCTACCAGTAGTAGTTTCATAGCAGTTGTTAGTGGTTAATAGTCAGTAAATTAGTAAATATGTAATGGCAGCAGGAAAGTAACACATGCTTAATGATTCTTCCTCTCCAATACCAAAAAATGTATTACGTGGATATCAGTCACACTTTGTAGTTAGCATTGTTTCATTTCGTTTTTTTCTGAATGACTGAGTGACTGACAAGTGTTTAAAATAAAAACGTATATACCTACCAGGAACCCCAATTGTTGTGCAGCGTCAGCGTCTTAGTCTGTTGTCCAAACGCAACAACGTGGAGCACCTGCTATTTTTCTTTTACAAGTCAGCAACTGAATAAAGACAAATGAATCATTGTCTGCTGACTTAACGTTACATTGTTGTTGTGTGTACACCTTCCTCAAAGCCTTTCGTCAACCCGTCACAAGTACGAGGAACAGTTAAAGCAGCACAGGTATTTGCGGCAGTAGGATATATAATTTATAGTGCCTTTTGTTGTTGTCGTCATCATCGTCACTGGCGAGTTGGTATTTTTAGTCATCTCATGTTATGCTTCTTTTCTACTTTTTTTTAGTTGTAAAAGCTGTTACATATATGGGTTGCGTTGTTTGTAAGTGTAGGTTATTTTTTGTTCATAAAGTGTGGCAGCCAAAGCGTCTCTTGTTGCAGGTGGTGGTAGGTGAAGTGTGGACAAATAACAATGAATGATGGTGGTGGTGCCACCAAACTATAACTGCTTCTATCCTAACTGTCCAAGTTGCCCAATAATAAGAAATGTTTTGCATGTGCATTCATTATCATCATCTTCGTCAGCATCACTGCCACCATCAGCGTCAGCAATAGCACAAACAAAAGCGTCAGTGCAGCAACAGTACTTGAGTTTTCAGTAGTAGGTCAGTGCTTCGATAAAATAAATATAATGCGAAGAACCCAGCAAAGTTTACTAGAGGGAGAGAGAGAGTAGGCCACAGAAAACAAAAAAAACGTCTCTCCAACCCTTAAAGTGCTTCCTATTATAATGTAATCAAATTATTCCACTTTTTTCCTTTATTGAGACATTAAAGTATTAAGCGGCTGACTAGACGATGATGATCATTATGATCATCATCGCCGACCATTCCCTAAGTTTGAAAGACACAAAGTGGATCGGATATTTATTTATGCGATAATGGCATGTATGATTCTATGACGTGAGCATGTTGTTTTGTACAGTACAAATTGTAATACGTAAGCACTTTTACTGAGGGAGGGCGATTGTTAAGTTGATAGTTTTAGTTTGGTGGTTGATGGTGCTAAATTGTTGAAAGCATACTTGCCGTCATCGTGTTGTGGACACTTATTTTTTTAGCCTTGCTCTTTGCTCTTCGTTTATGTAGGAATATTTGGAGGGAGTTCACAGGGATAATGAGTAGTAAAACGCTTATAGTTATAGCCCATCAAACAAGCGTGCAAGGGAGTGTAAGAAGGTCTCTTTCGTTTATCATGGTATCCATGTCATGTCACTCATCTTCATAATTTAGTATTACACAGAAATAGGCATCTAGCGTGTTGTTTTGTTATTGTGGAGAGCTGTGAAGATTTTAGAGGACCCTTTGTGCGTGGACGTGTTCTCATTCGCTCACTCGCAGGTTGTATGGAGTTTAGGATTCCTTTTGCTACATGCGTTTTTCTTGTTTGTTAAACTAAATAAAACCACCAAAAAGCAGAGCGGTGACCTGTCAATGCCAAAAGTAAAGGACTTTCTGTCGCCGTACAATAGTCAGAAACCTAGTAACATTAACGAAAACGAGTGTGTGGTGGTGGAGTAATTTCGTTGGCCGTTGATTGTTGCGTTGTAGTGCCACCACCATAGTGCAGTTAGTTGGTTGCTGCTTTACACACAGGCTAGTGTTGACTGTCCGTGTCACACCAGTTACACACAGAACGAAGGAACACCACGACACCTGCGCGTAGTAGTGTTGTTGATTCTTGTGATGTGCTGTGAATTACGAATTTTTTAAAACTGATACGCTACCCCTACCCCGTTAAAAAGGTGGCCGATTGCAGCATCAACAAGTGCCACAGTGAACGCAATTATGTGAGGGAGTGCGACGGTTACTGCAGTTTTTATTGTTTGTAGCATGATGACGTGGTGTGTTTTTAGAGTAACTTTACATGAGAGAAGACAGAAGCCATGTAAGAAGAACTACAGAATTTGTACTAAATTTTGAGAAGTGATTGCATAAAATTTTAAAAATTTACTGTGCTTGTTTGTAAAAATGAAAAATATGTATGTGAAAAATAATGATAAGTTTACTTGAACTGTGAACGAACAAGGCTATATGCCAAAAAACATCATAAAATAACTTTCATCACAAAAGAAATTCTTTTTTTGGCTCTATTTTTGTTTCGTGATTCACTTCCGATTTTTGTTTTTGTTTTAAAATGGCTATTCTGAGCTTCACCCTCAATTTTGTCGGATTTTTGCTGACTCGCATTTACATTCCAGCCGGCTGCACGTGGCTCCTCTCACATTATGTTATCAAAGCGCCTCCGATCTCGTTTTGTGCTGAAGTGATTGCCTCACTCGTCACAGCGATCCTCTTATTGCCAATAATCCTTTCCGTCAGTTTGCTCAATTTGTGTGCTAGATATCTACTGAGTTTCTATTTGAAGGCAAAATTCCACGGGAAAATATGGCTCATGAGCGGAAGAGACAGTTTTGTGAGTCATGATGAATACGCCAATTCGTGTAATCATTATTCTCTGTACGTGCTCAAGGGAAAATGTGATTTGGCCAAGATCCAAAGAAAATTCTCTTCCATACTGGAGCAAAAGTTGGATGGAGATGAGGAGGTAGTGTACGACAGGATGAAACGAAGACTAGTCAAAAAGTATGGGTACTACTGTTGGGAGCATTTAGGGGATCAATTTGACATTAGTAAACATGTCAAGTATTTAACCGGAGATGAAAACACGGTACTAACGGAGAATGAAGTTTTCGACGAGCTCAAAAAGATGTACGACTATCCTCTGAGTGGGGAAAAACCCCAGTGGGAAATTCTTGTGATACCAAAGTATGTTTACACTCAGCATAATCGTGGTAGTAGTTATACTGGCGGTGATGATAATAATAATAGCGAACAAGATAGCCTCCCACTCATTGACTTGGACAGTTTGGAGGCTACTATTTATGAGCCGGTGGAGCAAGTGTCGACTGATTCTCATTATGCTTTTATCGTGCGGATGCATCACTCCATCATGGATGGAATTTCTGCCGGTAATGCTCTCCAGCATTTTATGGCAGACAAGCAAATGAAGCTAACGGTAGATCCCCTCTCGAAAATTCATCAGCTTCCAGTATGGCAAACTGTATTGGCGTATGCTCAAGTTATTCTTTGTGGACCCCGCGCATTTTTCAAGACTGCGTTGTTAGATGAAACAAATTGCTTCCATGGACCAAAGTTGATAGGTCCAAAGACCCTGAGTTGGTCGAGACAGGTATGCACATGGGGATTTAGTATATCAATACACATCTTCATGTAATTATTGTAGTCACCGTTATGATCCGCTTTTCATTTTTGAAGGAATAACGAAACGGAGGGAGGAAGGTTTTTTCCTCGGTAACGAGCTTTAACGATGGCCGTTACTGAGGAAAAAACCTCCCTCCGTTTCGTTATTCCTTCAAAAATGAAAAGCGGATCATAACGGTAGGGATAATAGCTATCTTAGATGAACGTGAGTCTAATATAATTATCATATTATTTTTCGTTTTAAACAGGTTAACATGGATGCCTTGCGACGAGTCAAGGATGCTACAAGAACCTCTGTCACCGCAGTTCTAGTCTCTTGCTTAGGTGGCTCTGTCCGTAATTTAGCAATGAAAAAGGGACTCCCGGTACCTGGACGTGTACATGCCTTTCCTACAATCGGAATCCTACCTTTTCCGGATATCAAGCCCCGAAACAGATTCACAATGGCTTTACTTCCGTTGTGCATTGGATTGGAAACAGGTCTGGAGAGGCTGAAGTCGGCTCAACGATCCTTGAATGCCCTTCTATCTAGTCCTGATGTGTTGTTGAATTATCATTTGATGGAAGTGATTGGGGTGCTTCCTGTGACAATCATCAACTTTTTTATTGATTTGTGCCATGCCACGTTGCTGCTGAGTAACGTTCCAGGTCCCGCAGAACGGGCGACGTTATTCGGAGGCGATGAAGTTACTGACATTGGTATCTGGGCTCCTATTCAGCTTGGAATTGGTGAGGCGTTATAGAAAATAACCAACTAAAATTATTAACGTTGAAAAACTTAAAATGTTTATGGTTAAATGGTTTATGTGACTTATTTTGCAGGCATTGGAATGTCATTATTCAGCTATGGAGGGATTGTCCGTGCAACTGTGGTCACTGACAAGGTTGCATGCCCGAATACCTCCGATGTCCCCACGATTGTTGAAGAATTCGAGAAGGAAATTATAAACCTTACAAAGAGTGCTGGTGTACCGGAGGCTGAAGTTTTTGTCAGTAATTAAAATTTACTAACAAGAAAATGACAGTAATTAGCATGATAGAGTGTATACCCTCAAATGAAAACTGACTGAAGAACGGACTTTCTTTTTTTTTTTAAAGAAAACCGCAAAATAATGTGAATATGAGTAGGTATTCATACTTTCTTCAAAACATTATTCAAGCATGATTTACTTTTATTACAAAAATAATAATATTTCCTTCCTTCACTCTATCCCTCAATTTAACAAGAGTACATGTAACCATAATTCATGCATGGTTGGGTTACCACCGTACTGTACCGGTTTTGAAACAAATATGGCTTTACGAATTGTATTGTATTTATAGTTTGTAAAACAGCGTCTGCGTTCGCTAGTGGTTAGAAGGTAGGTATAGGTATACGCTGTGTATTTTGTCTGATTGTATTATATGATTCTGAGCATTAACTTTTAATCTGATTTATACTAATAATTTTAATCACACATATATGACTCGGCGAAGTGCAAATATACATGCTTTTAAGGTATAAGCTAAAAGTAATCGTAAAATCTTGATGATTGCAGTTTTTATTAACGTTCGTTTTCAAGCTCCGTTCTAAAAAAAGTAATTACACACTTAAGTTCCTTTTTGATAATTGTGGTGAGTAAACAATCCTATGTAAATGTAAATATAATATTGATATTGATGTATATTCTTAAGCCTAGATCTTACCACCACCACTACACGTGTGAAGTGCGGAATATGGTGTTAACTATTTCATTGTTGATTTCAAGAGAGATAAATTTCAACGGGAAATTTGAGTCAATTAGTGACTTAAAGTCAAATTGTCTTAAAACCTCCAATTATTCACAGATTCACAGATATGATGTGTTAAGGGTAGAAATCGACGAACCAAACGAAACACGCTACATGGCCTTATCATCTCATCATCACTATAATGTGCTACAGAGAAATCGCGAAAATGGTACTAATCAGTGGAGTGTTAGAGTGCCAGTACTAGTAGTAAAATATGAGTAGGTATAAATTCGCTCTATATTTCTATTAGTTAAGTTAACAAGTTACATTTTATGTAAAATCTTAAAGAGGGTTTGTCAGAAAGGAGTCACTCGTCACTGCGCTATTCAAAAATTTGCCCAAATAATATTTTCCTCGCCCTTGAAAATTTTTGTTGACTACATAATTATTACATGTGTAAATAATGGGAAGGAGTTTTAAAAATAGCTAATGTGTAAATTATTATCATTATTATTCCAAGTATCTTATCGCTGAATGAAACATATTCGCTACGATTAAAGTTATTTTGTGTATTACTATATTAGAAAATTTGATGATCGTTGTATGTTGTATTTCTTTATATTTATGCTTTATCTATATCATAATTATTGAATATATGGGTGTATTCTGATCCCGGCAGATTGTTTAGACAAGTGAGAGAAACATATGCCATTTAATTTCACCATTTTAATTGCACAACTTACAAACAAAAGTTTGTTACCAATTTTATTACTTCATCCATAGCACATAATGCTGAATTCAATTAGTTACATGATGCCTACCTTCTATTTTTGTGTTTTGTTGACCTTTTATGCTTGGGTTGAAATTGTTGGATATTTCCCAGACCATAAATGCATGGTACTTGACGATGGCACCGATAATTTTTACTTTAGTCTGTTTTATTCGCTAGACGTGTTCAGGAATGTAATTTAAGCAAAGCGAAGTTCCACCATAAATTACGAATACAAAGATAAGCAATGATGATACTCTTATGTCTCCTGTCATTCTGATATTTGCATCCATCAACTTGCGATCCTTGTTTTGTTTTATTTGATGACATTAGATCTATTGTCATATTGTCAGTGTCACAGACAGTGGCATGTGGCATCATTGAAGGATGTCAGTCAAACAATCACTCTTTATAAACAAAGACGAACAAAACGTGATTTTTTTTGAATTGATGAGCGGTCTTTCTAGACCATCATGCATGTAACCATGCAAGAGGCAAGCGCATGCCATTATTTATGCCATTCATTCATTCCTCCGCTCCCCATTTTCGCTGTTCAAGCTACATACCTACTACAAACTACAAGTATGCACTATGCATGTTCTTCATTCCTATCTCCACTCCATTACTACTGAAATTACCGATTAGAATTGAGATTCTTCGTTTTCGTCGTCAATCTGCAGCCACTCTTTACAGCGTTGCGTTCCTTCTCAACCCATCCTCCACCTCCACTACCTACACTAACAACTACGACGCGCTCGAATTCTGCTAACTTTACTTTTTCAGAGAGCTAAAACTGCGCCGGCTAGAAAACAACACAAGGACGACATAGAAGCTCGGCGTAATAATCGGCGATCGCGAGCCTGCAGGAGGTTGACGGCGTGCATGAAGCATTGCGTACAAATTGTACAGATACATCCACAACTTCTGAAGAAAAAGCATACCCCACGTGCGATGAGTAAAGTGTGCGTACAACACTTTTTTTGAATATAAAGCAACAGCAGTACATTTCATTCCATCCTTTTCTTTTATGCTCCCAGTGTGGAATAAGCGCTACCGACTGGTCCGGTTAATAGATTTTGCGTCGGGAGAGAATTTTGATAGTGACTGGAATTCTTTGGTGATTTAAAAATTTGTAATTACAAAATATAGTAAACAGTCTATATTCAAGTACTCCTTTTTGTTAATTGAATTGAAGGTGTTGCAAATTTACATAACGAAAGGGATAATCAAATTAAATATAACATCACACAATTTTTTTGACATTTATCAATATTGAAGATTTCGAAAACAATTTTTCTCGTTAAGAGGACCATTACAGCAAGCTAATGGCTATTGGCATGAGAGGGAGGGGAGGTGGTAGAGGAGAAGGTGGTCGAGGTGGAGGTTTTAGAGGTGGCAGAGGAGGGGGAGGTCCTAGAGGCGGTGGAGGCCCTAGAGGAGGCGCAAGAGGAGCAAGACCTCATGTAAGTTTACACCTTTTCTGCTTTAATAATTAAAATTTTTATCTGTAAGGGGTACGAGTGGTTAAAGTAAGGAATCGGGATTTCATACTGCATCCCAACCAGGGATGCAGTATGGAATTTACTATAATAATTTCCGCTGATGCAACGTAACGTCAACCCAACCTAACCTAAATTTGCCAACCAAAAAGATGCAGTATGGGAAATTAACATAGGGATGCAGTATGAAGTCTCAATGTCTTACTTGAACCGCACGAGTTGAGTAACAATCAACAATCTGCCTAGAGTACTTTTAATTAAATTATACTTTAAAGTGTCATATTAATATAATGAACAGAGTTTTGGAGGTGGGAGGGGTACTCCCAATAAACGAGGGGATTTCCAACAGCGAAAGTCGTTTTCGCCCAGTATGAATAAACAAGGAGAAAAGCCTTTTAAACAGGATAGTCCATCAAAGAAACTTGAAGATAATCAACAATCGGCGAATAATCAAAAGAATGAGAAGAAGCAAGGAATTGCTGCGAAACTCAACAAACAAGCCGAAGTAAAAGCAGAACAAAATGGTACCATCAAACAGACAAATCCTCTCAAACAAATAGATGCTAAAAGTAAGGGAGATTTTAAGCAGTCTAAGGGAAAACCAGATCGTAACCAGCTCCACAAGAACAAAGGAACTAATCGTAATCAACGCTTCCAACAGGTAAACAAATATGAACTAGCATAGCAGTCAGCAGCATGGCAGTAGCCAGTTCGTGTAAACTTTTTAGATGTGATGAATTTTTAATTTTTTTTACTCAGAAACTCAATCAGTACCCCAGGACTCCACAGGCTTGTGCCAATGCTATGAAAGCTGAACAGGAAATGTCAAAAACAAACAACAGAGTACTCAAAATTACACTGCCTGATCCAGTTATTGAATTAGAAGATGTGAAAACGTGGACTTCAAGCTTGGAAAGTGCTCTTTTTTCGAAATCCATAGAAGCTCGTCACTTTACAATTGTGCTTAAACCAACTGCTAACGTTAAGAAAGAAATTGAAAAACTGAACAAGGTTTCTGTTGGTGAAGGCAAGCTTACAGTTAAGGAACATGACCCGGCAGCAATAGGACATAATCAAGGAACCAATAAAAATCCCGCTGAATTGATAGACCCACATACCCTGTAAGTTAACTAATATAAATTTAATTAAAATAGCGATGTAGTTAAATTGTTTGAACTTGAGTAATCCAATGTTTTATCGGACAGATATGTGACGAATCTTCCGTCGGAAATTACTAAAGTGGAGCTATCCGAGCTGTTTCCAAATGCTCTAGTTTCTCACCCTAAAAAGCACAATCCTAAGATGGGCACGCAAAGCAAATTCGCATTTGCAACATATACGACGCCTGACGCTGCTTTAGCTGCCTTTAAAAATAATTACAACAAAACTGTTAAGGACAAATCCATTGTTATGAGATTTAGAAGATTAAATTTATCTGACCTGAAGAAGGAACAGAGGAATAAGGAGACCAATAAAAAAGTTGAGTCCACGCAGGCTAAAAAGGAGCCTAAAGATGTTCCCATCAAAGATAACGTAGCAAAGAAAGAAGTTAAAAAGCAAGATGCGAAAAAGCAAAATACAAAGCAGCAAGTTCTAAAAGGAAATAAACTTGTGAAGGAAGAACCTGCCGATGAAGACGACGACGAGGACGATGAAGATGATGATGAGCAAATGGTAAGAATAACTCACATTAATGACAAAAAAAACGATTAGCTAGCAGTGCTCTGATGCTTTTCATACATTTTGTTAGGGTGTGGACGATGATGATGATGAATCTGGAGATGGCGAAGGAATGGTAAGTAATTCTTTTACGTCACTGTTGAAACTTCAACTGTTGATTTAAAAACTGTTATTTATGTGCCCTTGTTCGGTGTGTTTTTAGGAACAGGATGACGACGATGATGATGATGACGACGAAGACGATGATGAGGATGATGACGATGAGGATGATGACGATGATGATGAAGACGATGACGACGACGATTGAGAGACCTGACGTTTTGTATGCCATTGCGTTTCTTGTGTTTTTTGTTTTTATTCGAAATTTTAACTGAATATTTAACTGTACGATGGAAATGTTTTTATTGGCTAGGCACTTATTTTTCTGATGAAGTTTATAATACATATAAAATGCGCTATATTACTGCAAAATGTATTAGAATAATAATATTGTTTGAGTAGATCAAGTGTAGGTAGTTATACCAGTTTAGTTAGTGTTTTCTTTTTGTTAATGTTTGTACACTACTACCATGCATTTTTGTCAAACCTTACTTGTCAAACTTTAAAATATATAAATATATGCAGTTATGCATTTTTACGAATGTCACAGGTTTATATACCTGTCTATGATATGGTCCACATGATGTATTTCATAGTTTCTTAATTTTAAACAATATAGTGGGACACCCAATCGCTCATGTTTATAATCCTTTAAAAGTACAATTAAGAAAACAAACGGTGTGAACGCGACAAAAGAAGTTGTTTTATTACAGTAACTCTTCTTTTATTTATTGCACTTGAAATCCGTTATTACTACAGGTTTGTATTTAAATGAAATGGGAAAATAAATAAATAGGTAAAGCTATTGAAACTAACGATCAAAGTACTCTAAAATGTTCTATTTGTGTACGATGTCAAGAGAATGTGCATAATACATCATTAAATCGATATACCTGATAATTACAATAGACACAACAGCCAAACAAGAAACAACTGACAAAACCTAGGACTATTCACACCAAATCACCACAGAGTAATTAGATAACCATAAGTACATTTCGCTTAAATAAAATTAAAATATTCAGCTATCACGAAAAATATGAACATCGACATTCATAGTTAGTGTAATCGATCGCGATTTACAACTGATTACTCTGAATCTGAATTTATTATTGGCTTCTTCAATGAATGACAGTATTTTATTATTGTATATCTAAAAACATCACAGCGAGGTATTTGCATAAAAATCAAACTTAAACCTACTTGTCTTGTCTCAAGTGTCTGGGTATTGGTCATGTGCATTAAAAATTAAAAAGTACATAGGTACAAAGATAAACATGGAATTACACCTTTTGTAAAAAATGTTTCTTGTTAAAATTAAAACCGCCATGAATTAGAATTACACGGGAAAGTACAAATATTACATATTGATCTCAATCGTTAAAGGTTGTACTGGTATAAAAAAGCTAGTGAAATAGGATCGAGACGTCACTTTGTCTGCTTTATATGCATTAATATTTATTATGAGCCATTGTTCCATTTTAAAAAGCGTTGCACGCTCCGCTCCCACTCGGCAAAGGTTTTTAGTAAAGTATGTTCAAGTTCCTCTCGTGGATGAAATACTTTATCAACTTTGTACAAAGTCTCGAGGCATTCCTTGTTATCCCAAAATCCAGCATTGACACCGGCCATGAATGCAGAACCCAAGGCTGTCATTTCTTTACAAATGGGTCTTACGACCCGTTTTCCAGTTAAATTGGCTATTGTTTGGCATATAAAATCATTATTTGAGACTCCTCCATCAACTCTGAAATTGGAAACAATTATATTTGTAATGTGTAAGAATTTTAAATGAGACTGGCTGTGTATTATTGTGTTTTCAAATTATGAAACCAAAAAGCGTGTGTACTTTATATGGTCGAACTCAAAATCTGTTTCCGACTGAAGTACATTGAGCAACTGTTGAACACGAAACGCCAAACTTTCCAAAAGTGCTCTAGCCTGTTTGAAATACAATGTTAAAAAAATCTTTATGCAAGCATATATTCCAATTTCTTGTGAAACACATTAGCAAACTACCATATGAGCCTTTTTTGTTGTTTGAGTAACTCCCAAAAATCCAGATGCGGCAGAGTTATCATTGTACGGTGTTTGAAGACCTTGGAATGCTGGAACGAAAAACACTCCCCCGGAGTCGGGAACGGATTGAGCTATATCACTGGATTCCTGCACATTGTTAAACAAACCAATTGACTTGCCCCACTCAATTACATTAGCGTTATTGTGCGATGCTCCTTCTGCTATATAGGCAAGCTCATATCCATATTTCCATCCAACTAATGGATAAATTCCTCCTACAGAGGCATGTGGCTTATCTCCAGTGTTCACATCCAGAAACGCCCCGGTTCCAAGTGTAACTTTTACACTACCTCGTCGGAAAGACCCAGATCCAAACATGGAAGCAGATTGATCAGCGATACAACAACGTATTGGTATATCAGCCCCCTTAAAGATTTTACACGAGCCAAAATGTTTACCACATGTCGGAACAAGTTTCGGCAAAATGGAGGATGGAATTGAAAACATTTTCAAGGCCCAATCTGCATAGCCCATTTCAAAAGGGTCAAAAAATCCGGTAACACAAGCATTACTAAAGTCTGTCACGTGGTGTTCTCCTTCTGTCAATTTGTATATGAGAAAAGTATCCAACGTTCCGAATTTGATTTGGTTCATAGCAATTTTTTCTCGTATTCCGGGTATGTTGTCCAAAACCCACAGTAATCTCATTGATACCTATTATTGCAAAAAAAAGTATTATAAAAACTTAGTAGATTAAAGAGTTTCAGAAATTAGTGCCAGAGACTATAATGTCAACTGATTGATCATTATTGCAAAACCTCGTGCAAATTCGTTTTTACTTACCAATTCGTTCATAAGCCTAAGAACACTGCCTGACAGGTATCTTCTATTTTTGGTTACCCCGTATAAAATTTTACAAACTAGACGAAAAGCCTTTAAGAACGATCACCATAAAATAGCATTTATCAATAATGTTATGCATAATTTACATTTGCACGTAGCTTTCCTATGTATTAAATACTAAAAATCATTCAGTTTGCCTTACTCGAACATAAAGCGAATTGTCCCATTGTTTAACTAATTTGGAAGCTCTACGATCCTTCCATGTTATTATATTTGTAATCGGTTCATTGTTATTTTCATCCCAGCAAAGAAAACTTGATCGCTGTGTTGAAATGCTCATGCAGACTATATCGGACGGAGATATACCAGCGTCTACCATGAAAATAAACAATCAGTCACTTACAAATGTATCATGCAAGAACCCAACAGGTCAAAAATGACCCATCGCATAAATTGACATAACAGATTTTTTTATAACCTTGGACGGCTCCTTTCATCACATAGATAACTTGTTCCCACAGTACATTTGGATTGATTTCTACCCATCCAGACTTCGGGTACTCCAAACGAATCTAAAAAACGAAATAATTATTGTTAAACATAAATGTAAGTCAAGAGTATGGGCTCTGATAATATGCTAATAATCTATATTATCTTTGAAAAACGGTCTGAGCATGTGATGATAAGTATAAAATTATAATAAAAACAATTGTTCTATTTATTTATATAGTTTTTTATTTTAAAACTACTTCTTATGTAATTGATGCCGATGTACTCTTTTCGTTGAATTAAAGTGTTCAATTAAACTTATTAAAATTAACAATTTCGAGGACGTAATCCACTAAAATACACCGTTTGTTTAGGGCTTACAGCACAAAAACAAAAAGATGATTACAATAAGATTAATGATACTTGTTGTATTGTATTTAATTAATTTAATCATACATCGCCTTATGTAGCATTTTAAAAGATTTTTTTTACAAAATAGATAAAGGAAGAATTTAATGTTATATTAACAAATTGTATTTTTAAGTTTGATCTTCAGTCGGAAGAATTCATTTTTTCATTTTAAAACAAAATATTAATTTACCTTTCGCTTCTAAAAGTCTGCGATCATTTAGTCTCATATTAATTCACACAAGTAGTTTATAATCTATAAATCAGTGCAACTTTTTACGTGGATGCGCTTTGCTCTAATAATGGCGATGTAGCTCTATACTTTTAAAGCTGTTTGTTAGAGGAGTGTATCCCTCAGTTAAAACAATTTATGGTTCAAAACCTTACACCTTACCGTTTTATGCCTGTGAATGGTAATAGTTATATCACGAAAAAAGGAATTTGCCAAAATTTCCTTATCTATTATTTTTATTTTGAACGGGTTACGGTTATGTTACTTTAAGAATAAGCCCAGTGAATGGTAATAGTTATATCACGAAAAAAGGAATTTGCCAAAATTTCCTTATCTATTATTTTTATTTTGAACGGGTTACGGTTATGTTACTTTAAGAATAATGTTAAATATTATAGAAGAGTTGGTCGATGTATTACTTTACAACCGTCCCTAGTACCGAATCAAAAATGTTCTTTTTTGCCAAAATCTATTTATCAATTTATCCATTATTGTAAATATAAACGTGTTATTAGATCGTCTAAAATCAGTAATATATCCATTAAATACATTGAATACCCTCACGTATCATCAAGGAGTTGAGAGTTAAAAATGTACAGTTTATTCCGTATATTCATGACAAAACATTAAACCTAAATTGGGAGACTCATTATATTTATATGTTGGCAACTAACAATTAAGCACACATGTAAGTAGTTGAAGGCTAATGAAGCCTTCCCATCATTAAACTGCCTTGCCTCGATAACTTTTAATTTTTCTCATCATTTACTCTCTCACAAGTAATGTTGATGACAATCTCCAGTGAATTTCAATGTGCAGAGATGTAAAAATAAGTTACTGGCTATGACTAAATTATGTTGTATGTAAGTTTGAGATATCTGAAAAAAGTAAGGGTTACTCGTATATATAACGCACAAGCTCAATGGCTCAATGACTTTGATGCGTAAGAATAGTCATAATTCCCGGGATACACTATTCCAGTGATTACTCTTACTTTAAAATGCGTTTTAATCAATTTTGATTTAGCTTCTTGAACATTTTTATTTTCGGCACACATAATATTGTGTCAAGACCGTAAATTATAAATAAAATAGCTACAGGTACATTCCGTAAACTCCCATTAAGAAGTTCAATAGCCTGACAAGCAAACTGTCTGTGACTGTGACCGCTGAAGAAGTACGTAATTTAAGATTAAANTAAATTATAAATAAAATAGCTACAGGTACATTCCGTAAACTCCCATTAAGAAGTTCAATAGCCTGACAAGCAAACTGTCTGTGACTGTGACCGCTGAAGAAGTACGTAATTTAAGATTAAATCTCCACATTAAAAAACATTCACTAATGATGATTCTCAAAGAGGAGCATTAACGAACGCTATCATTGCATAAATCACGTTAGTTCGCAAAGTTGTCCAACATCCAAAACGCAATGAATAATTTGGTTTACAAAGACGAAAACAAATGCAGACACCAAACGAGTATCGCACAAGAAGAGAGCATGAAACTATTTTTTAGAGAGCATCATCATTGTGCTTTGCTGGGGCGCGTGTGCGTAATGAATAGCAGAGCGTTGTGAACTTCTTGAGTAGCCAAATTTTGTTTTCTCTGTAATTCTAAGCCAAACAGCTAGTCAAATGATCACAGCCAACGGGTGCGTACAGCTATTGTGTTTATTTTGCAGAAAAATAAATATGATTCTGTAAAATGGGTATGAAAAATTTGCACGTCTTATTTGCCCCTTCTATTTATCGCGTTATCATGCCTGAAAGTGAAATGGACCGTTGTAGTAGTCCTGGTAGGACTTTTATGGTTAAAACATGGTTTTAATTAGAATTTCTTTTAGAATTAGAATTTGAACACGTTTTAAAATAAAATAGGGACAGAACAAAAAATTTAAACCGAATGTTGTATTTCTACATTCTAAGACAGCTTTTTACCTTCCTGCTGTAACATAAAGACTGGGTGGAAAGCGAAATTGAAAGCTCATTCATATTACCCTTATTCCCTCTTGTATACGAAGGCATTTATTTTCTTTTTTGAAACTGTGTATCTACGATTGTAATAGGTATATGATTTTTGAAAACTCATTGTTGCTGGTGTGGGTATAAACTCCCATACAGGCTTGCAATTGCAACTCAAAATAGTAATTACAAAAAATCGTGTCCACTTACTGAAGCAGTCTCCTGCCCTCTTATAACGGTCCTTTTGTCGAAAATCAGACATTTTATTTTCGTTGTTCCGACATCCAGTGCTGCCACAAACTTTTCCCCACTGTCACCACTCATTTTGTAGGATCACATGAACCACAAACAAAAACGAACAAAAACTAACACTACCGTTTTAAAACATGCTTAGAGAGTTCTCGTGTAGTCGCAGATGATGACGCAAGCCACAAATAATAGATCGCTCAAGTTTATCCCAAATTATATACGCGTAACAAAAAGTTAATTTTATAATTTCATGTTCAAGTTCACGAATTCCACTTTATTACTTCACTTTCGAGAGTTTAAATAATAACTAAATGACTAAAAACCATCTGCTAGATTTCCCATGCTTCCCATATATTTATCTGCTCCTGTGGTCGTTGTCGTCCCTCCTGTTTATTCCTGGAAAAGTGAAAAAGAAAGTGAAGTTGCGGGCATGGAAAAATCGATCAATGAATCCCTACATAGGCATGGATTTTGTATCAATGTACGCTATGCATGGAGCCAACGCTTATACCGACACTCGCGACACGGTGGAACGGGGAGTATAAATGTATCCGGAGATAAAACAGTAAAAGTGACTTCTGTGTTCTATATTATGGAAAACCGTCTGTTTCACTCGTTACTCCACAACAATACAATACCATACTCATCATCAGCAAGTTTAGCACTACCACTCGACTCTCCCCCTGAAGCAGTGAGTGTTTATAAACCAGTAACACGTACTACATGCACATATATGGTGATATATTGTAGTGCATGACGTAGTATTTGATGTCTTTCCGGGTGTGCACGATAACAAAATTTCAAAGCAGCCGCACCGGAAGTCCAATAAAAGTTGAACGAAAAGGTATAAAAAATGTGAAATAACACCAGGAGTAGATATCCATGAGTTGCACTGACATTTCATTACTGACTTACAACGACCAAAAAGTGGAAGACGCAGCAGCAACAGCACAGAATTGATTTTCGAGTTTTTTTGTCTATTCATTCATGGTTGTCACACAGACACATATCAGCCTTTTTATATTCACTTTGAAAGCAAGAACATCACCATCACCGATTCTACCTTCCAATATCTCACACATCACATCCTCGTTTATGTACGTGTTATTATCATCCAAAACTTCATCAAAGCACGTGCACTTTCACGGCAATATGTAAATGCATCACTGCCTATTGCCTTTACAACTTTGCCTCCTTAATGTAATGTTTAAGTATTTGAGTATACACTGTGCAAACATGTACTCATGAGCTCATGAGCTCATGATGATGATATGATCACGGTGTGATGGAGGAGAACGAGAAACTAACACTAAAAAGCAACAGGGATTTTACACAATTTCTGTCAACTGAATTAACCTACTTTTGTTAAGTGAGAGGATAAACCAATTTGCTGAAAACGACAAGTTGTGTCATGTGTACACGCATTTTGATATTTACAAGGAGTAGAATATTTTTTGTACATTCATCCATGAGTAAAACTGACGGTATTCTCAACGTTACGTTCAACTACAATTAAAAAACGCATACTACATGGAGATACTTTGAATTTAACTTCAAACTGCATATGTTCTGTAGTCTGTGAAAAGTACAAAAGCATATCAAATACGATATGGGCTCAACACAAATGTTTTGTTAATTGGTAGAGTAGACATATATTATAGCCCTGTTCTATAAAAATGAACCAACGAGCCACTCCCGTTACCCGGTTGCATTTTATTCACTCACAACACAACACGATCAGTCTCACATCGTTTAGCTATGCTTCTTTCTACAATTGCATGCATGCTTTTCAAAGTAAAACGAGAATGACAACGAGTAAATTCGAAATTAATACTCTTGGAGTTCAAGATATACACGCGTAATTATATATTGATGACTTTTAACCGTACACATGTGTATACATGTGTATTTTGCCCGTGCCACAAAACGATCGGTTCCACTACATAGTATTTGGAGCAATAAGCAGTAATTATGGACTTTTTGCGGTCTGCCTTTCTTTATTTTAAAATCACTGTTTTTATTTGAGTTACACAAGCCAAGCTTATTTGCTCTGATAAAATGAATTTTTGATAATGTTTAAACTCTTAGCAAGGAAATAAATTTTTTTTGTTATATCTGTAATCTCAGTTTATCGAACACCGAGGACAGAAAACAAAACAAGGGCAATGATAATGTTTAGGAATATTAATGTCGTAAAATTACTGTAAAATCCACAAGTTTTTAACAAATCAAATATATATATATATACACGACTGTATTCATACACTTCGCCGTAAATTTTCACCGGATAAAAGTGTGCCTAATATAGCTTTTCAAGGGAAGCGGAACTGCAGGAGACGGCCAATGGATATTAATGTTGTGTAAAATATACAGGAGGTATACAAGTACTGAAAAATGACACACACTAACAAATGCTGAAATGATACATTAATATTTATACAAAATGTCATACATTCTGATAATATTGATATTAAAACGATTAATTAACAACCACTACAGTAAGGTGTTTTCATCGTCCATTTTTTTCTAATTTTCCATTTTTAAATCACTTTAAAAATCTATATGTTCAAACATTGTCTGGTCGTTTCTTACGAATGAAATGAAATAGAAGTATTGATATAAGATATTTACACTGTTGTTAATAGAAAAAGAATGTGACTTCAATCAGAACACGAAAATTACATATGGACATAATGATGAAGAAACAAACACGCATCAACAAAGTAGGAAGTACAATAATAGTTAGAATGCTTTCCGTACCAAATACGTCGAAATAAGAAAAGGCGAATATTTTCCATAATGAATAGCTATCGAAATTCCTAATGTACACGTACAATAAAATATTCAATCTATCTTGTCTCGCCTGACCGCATCCTTCAATTTTTTGGACATTTGAATGCAAGTTTATGACTAAAAGGAAAGGTTTTTACAGACCTGTCATGTTGAAAGGAGATAGGGTATAGGGTACACGAAAGCGGAATAGTTGACAACGTGGGAGTTGAACCAATGCAATGCATAACACTGTCGGTGTGCTTTCTGTTCTGTCTATTTGGTATGTATGTGGTTTAGAAAAATGCAAAGCAGCGGAAGCATTTTGCACGTTCGTTATTTCTCTCACCTTACCAGCACATCCTGCGATTCAGAAGCGTAACTATAATTGTTATCAATAATTGACTTGAAACTACCCAAACTACCATTATCCGTAGTAAACTAGTATGGTATGAGTTTAATTAACGATAATAATTTGTCATTCACTAATTTGCATTTATTCTTATTGAAATGAATGAAGTAAGGTGTTTTTCTGATGAGAAAATTCTTCGGTTATTTGTTTTTAATGCAAAAACACACACACGGTGGAAAAAATATCAGAGTCTCAAGATTTGAAATGAGATATGTTATATAGACCGTTCTGTTTTGATGGTGCCGACAGATATTCCAAGTTTGCCAGGAAGTACAAGGTTAACTTAATGACTACATGACATCATAAAGGAATGATATTATTGTTTTACATTTCATATTATATATTATATTATCCCGAACACAATGTCTTGACGTGGGAAAAATTCGACGAAGAGCGTACTAATGATATGTATCAACTTAAGGGGCAAATTGACACTACACGATAAACAACTCATTTGTAACGAGGCGTTTTATCATATTCGAAGGTGGTACAGTAGAGTCAACCTTGTACTGATTTCCAAAGAATCATTAACATTTCCCATCCCACTTGTGTGGTTAACTAAAGTTTTATGATAGTCACTGCTATAAGGACATAGTGATTTACAAAATAAGATCAATACTCACATTTTTTAAAGTTCCCTGCTTCTTCACGGTTGTAAAGGTTTAGGTATAGTGACATGTATTGACCTTATAAACGAGGCACAGAATTTCATTTGCTAAGATGGTAAAATTATCTTGAGATTTGTGTCTTCTTGTGTACATGAATGTCATTTTGATTCTATTTTATCGTGCCCCATTAAATACATTGATAAATGTTAATTATTTTATGATGTGTTGATTATTTCCTGCAATTCAGTTTGTGTGTTTCTTCATGACTAAATTATACAATTGTCAAATTAATTTAAGACATTTTCACGTGCTGGTGGTCATAATTTCCCATAATAATTTTTGTTTTGTGAAAATGCATTTTTAGACAAAACAAAGACAAAACAAAGACAAAGGTAACAAAAACTCGAGAAAAAAATTCTGTCACTAATCCTTGTCCATACAATGAATGGCGAAGTGCTACAGATTGTAAACACTTTCCAGCCGTACATACGTGCCAGAAACGGAATGATACTCCACGAAGTCTCAGAAACGGGCTGGACTTTTTAGGAGCAAAATACTTTCGTAAAATTTGTAATATATTTTTATGCTCTGTGAGGAGATGTTCCAATCCAACCCAAATCTTAATAATAATATATGCACTGACAAGTGATAGCTTACCAAAAAAGGAGCGATCTGACGGTAGTATTTTATCGTGTACGTTCACAACACATTGGCACAATTTTGACCAAAGAAACTGACAAACTTCCTCTTTCCTTCTTGTAGTACACTCGTTCATAGTTTGTACACGACCCGCTCTACTGATAAAGCTTGTGATGACTGCAAATAATTTTGATGTGATGAAGAAAAAGATAAATTTTATATAAATTGCTGCGTGGTCCTTTCACCAATTATCACAAGCTTGACATGCACGATACTATATAAGTAAACGTGTTCTGTGAATACAGCATGTGCAAGCGAATTTGTTGACTAAACTTTGCAGCCAAGCAGACGTCTCAGTAATAAAACCCAACAACACATAAACAACGCTCTCAACAATAAGTGATAACAAAACTGCAACATTCTAGAAAGCGTATCTCTCGCCAGACAGCAGTCAATCCTTCCAACTTCTCAATCGAGCCGTTCACAACAGCCTACACCTTTTTTTTATAGGTGTATACACTTTATAGCAACAATGCAAATAGTACATCAAACTGTAAAACTCAAAATTTTAAACAACACTGGCGCAACGCACAATTTAGTTAGCAGTGCACAAACAAACCCTTGCATGCTATTACCACGCAGAGTAATTCTTCTACCGCTACACATCATCCTTCCTCCTCCTCACATGTGATTCCTCGTGTGACTGTTATTCATTCCTCTTATTGCTAAAAGTAAAATACAATATGAAGTTTAGTATGATTATTGGTTATGGAGCACGCACTCTTGGTTTATATATTTTAAAGTTCACATTGGTAATGATGCTACTGACGTATGATGATTTTTCGTACTATTATTATTGCCAAAGCCAGTATATGGTTGCTCAGACAGAGGTGCTCATCATTATTACGATAACTGTTTTGTATTGTAGTAAAAGGTACATGAGAAGGAGCACTAGAAAAGGTATACCTATCTAGTATATGATGAGTCGAAGCTCAAGCAACAATGGTTGCGGTGCCGAGGAAAAAGAGGATGAACAACGCAAATAATAACAATAATCGTTACACAGCGAAAAATGTTCGAGCATTTACGTTCAGAGTTGTACATCATCATCAAGTATCTCTTCATACGCAAAAACTGTGCAGCTTTACCGGTGATACCTGTAGTGTAGTGCCAGCTAAATGACTAAATAACTACATGTTACAATGTAAATGCATTTATTCTTTTTTGTGCTTTTTGTAACTAAATGGCAACAATCAATGGACCCAACGTGCATGTATATTTTATTGATGGTCAGGTCAGGTCAGGTCGAATGTGGTTGAAAAGGAGGACACCTGTAATCCCATGGAAGGCTTTGTCTGTCTGTATAAAAGTGTGCAAAACTATTTTCAAAGCAGGGTAAATAATACGGAGCTTGATTCGTGCCATAAAATAGGTACATGTCCACAATAATAAAAGAGTTTCCTTTTTGATTGTAATAACAGTGTGACCAAGTGGCCACACGTGCTGGTGCAACCTCAAAATTTACGATTTGTCGCTGTAGCATTTTAGTTCTTTGTTTTCCCTGCTACATTCATCAATACATTGAAATTAGAAAGTCTGTTGAAACGACATTCAAGAATAAATTGTTAATTCATTTAATTAAGTAAAGTATACAGCGTGCACCATAAATATTAACACATGATGATACTATGAACACGTCGCCGTTTTAATTTCGTGTGCTACAGAAATGGCTGGAGTTGATTCGTGGGTTATAAATCGATTTAACGCAAAACGTAAAAATAACAATGCTGATGACAACGATGATGAAAATATAAACTCTTTTCAACACAAAGATAGTATGGTCTACTTAACAGTAAATTGCATTCAACCTGCAGCAACAATAGGTAATGCGGAGCCAATACGGTTTGCAATTTGTACGAGGAGCATTGTAAGATTTGTAAGCATCGCGCATCGGTTGTTTGTGTACGAACATTTATTGCTGGTTTTTTGTTCCTTTTCTTTTACTAAAAATGCAGGGAACTTGCATGCATTGTTTGAATGAAAACAATGATGTTTTTTCACTGTCTACAAGTGTTTCATGTGTATCATCATAGCGCTTTTAAATTATCCTCATTCTGGCGTTTTGATTATCTTGGATTTATATTATGTTAGAGGAACAATAATAGTAGTAATACATTGTAAAGATGTAATAAAAAGCCGCGGGATATTACGGAACAAATCGTTATACTGTTGATGATTTGGTAATTACTTTCAAATGGTGTTGTCGATCAAGTACGCTTGTTTTAATACCTATATCTACCTTTGCCTTTGTTTTCTGCTTTTTGGCACTTTCGTATACAGAGTCTCTTTAAAATAAGATAATTCAATATTAGACCATTCCATCTGTCATTTAAAAACTGACCGGGTATGAAATATTATCTTAATTCATCGTTAACATGTATTGTTGTCTCGCTACCGTCTTTCCACCTGTCAGTAAATATGAGTTGTTTACATTGGAAAAGAAAATAGCTCTCGCTCTGAATACTTTGCAAAATGCAACTGTAATTCTAGCAGTAAACGCATTGTTTTTCCACGCCATCAACTTTATTGTTAGATACGCTTGTGTCAGCTATAGCGTTGGATAAGGATTCATGTTAAATGCATTACGCAATACGCGTGCATCTATTTAATTTTGCGATACCTGGTGTGGTGTAACGGGTCGTTTAAACCAAATTAAATTCAAATATAATGACTTTTGTTGTTTAATCCTTCTGCGATTTACAACAGACGTCAGCATATGGCTTACATGAGACATGAGAGTTGACGTGCCCATGCGTCACATTTTGCAAGCATTTAATATATTTTGCACTATTGCATTAATTCACGACTAATAAATGATAGCATCATACGCGTGTAGTTGACTCATCATAGCTAGTGATATACTTTTTCAAAACTTTTATTGTTCGTGACGGGAATAAAAAGCAGACTGACTTCACGCAGATTTGAAATGGTGACATATTTTTTATAGATTATCATTGCATTGCATGTTGTCTATTTCCTGGCTTAGTAGGATGACTAATGATGACATATAAACGACCACCAGCATTAGCATAGCTGACAGCTCTGTTTAATTTGAATTGTTTGTCACAAGGTAATTACAATACAGTAGAATTTCGTGTAACATGTGTAGGTTTAATTTATCATAGAGTTGAGTGTTCTTTAGCTAATGTTGTGTAAGTTTGTGTTTTGAATAAAGACAAAACTAAAACCTAAAGATGTTATCATGGATAGGTAGTTTAATTAACCTAACAGGCTTGGGAAGGTTTGATTTTTAAGCACGCACATTATTGCTAAACATAAATTAATGCACGGTGGTAAAAATTACGGGTTTCAAATTTCAACATATAGAAGTGTCCGTTTCCCACATTTACATTTTGCCTGTCCTCACAGAAGACATTTTAAAGCTTGGTTTTTGGTACATGCGCGTTTCTGCAATCCGGTTCGGTGTAATATACAGAGAAGTATTTTTTGAGATAAATGAAATGCTTTTTACTGCTGGAACCATTAAACTATGAAATCATATGGGTAATCTTGAAGTTTTGATTGTTATGTCCCCATCAATGACAATGTACGTTTTCCAAATCTTTGCCATCCAGAATCCACAACATGATGATAAGGTACAGATTATGTAGAAGGTGTTTTGTGCAATTGTGGGACACAAGACACAATAAGTAAATCGTTTTAAAAATGAACAGTAGTAAATACTAAATTTATTCAATTATCATTTTTGGGAAAGTAATTTTACATTCTTATTCATGAAAGCGGGAACAACTCACAACTCACTCAGTATTATCATGAAGTTCTTAAACAATTTTTATATTTTGACTTGATACATATATTACTGCGTATAAATATTTACTTCTCCCTGGAGCACGTTTTACTTTATGATAAACTTGTTTCAATCCTTAATTTGATAAGTCGTCAATTTAAGCAAACTATAGTGTCAAAAATAGTTAAGTATTACGTCAATATCTGGTACCATGCACAGGAATAGACAACAAAAAAGGGCTTCGTTACCCGTTGTTTTATATGACGATTTTCCAAGTCAATTTTTTTAATCCAAAAATGACTTAGAAAAGCGAATGATTTAATCTTTGGAAGATTAAAATTAAACTGTTCAGCCCTGTTTTAAAACTAATGACTAGATTCATATACTAGCTCTTTGCTTTTCCATTATTGAGAAATACATTTCTCAGTAATGGAACTGCTCTCAAACAACGAATTTGCTTTGTCGATTGCGTAATAACTATTAAAAATCTCGAATGAGTTGTCATCAAAACTTAAACTAGCTTCGGTTACATATACAAATTCAAATGTGAATGTTGTATGTAGAATTATCGCAGTAAATTAAGTTTGTCACTGTCTAATCAGTTCTATGCATGGTACCACCAATCAACTACCTTTCTAGTTAATCCTTTCTCCTTTAGTAAAGTCTTACAGACATACTGAACCTTTTCAATATTTCTCTCCAAATAATCCCGTGTCTCCATTTGCAGTTGCTCCAAAACGGCAGGATCTGTTTCATCTAATCTCACAACCTCTGACAAATAAGGATTAAAGCGGAAGTATATATCAGGGGAAAGCAGTTCATTTAGCGTATTATGAACAGACTCAGTATCTGTGGCGGAATCCAAAACTTTTAGAAATTTTCCTTTCCATGTCAAATACTTTTCTCCCTTTTCACCTTGCTCAATAAATTCCCCCAAATTTTTGTCGGTGTTACTGGAAAGACTTAGTCCTGTTCCAAGTGAGACAACGCATTGAATTGGAGCATCCTTCCACAACGTTTTGGCTTCACCGATGGCTACTGCTGTGGGATTATTGACAATAATACCACCATCCTATGCAGAAATAAAAAATATGATTTGTACGATTACAAACGTATCATACTTGCTTCAGTACGCTTGTAATTGTGCAGCATCATGTTCTACGGTAATCTCTAACCGGTGGAGGAAATGCATAAGTTCTGAAGACATATGGCACCACCCGCTCTTGATTGACTATAGTGGAAATGGCAGAGACCTAAGAGAAAATGAAAAATTCAATGATAAAATTCACTTTCACTTATAATACGTATCTCATTATGTCGGATTTTATTTATTTCACAAAAAATATAAATTACCCTGGGCAATGTTGGATCTCTTGCCAATGAAATCAGCGGTACTTCTCCACAGTGCTTTTTTAAAATCTTTTCAAAAGTAGGCGTGTGGTAGTAAGCGTGGCTCCACATCAAGGTCGCATTTCCCCAAAAGCTATTCTGCGAAAAAATCTCCCGACTCAAGTCTTTGTACATGGCTTCAGCAACATCAAGCGAGTGCCGGTGCGCACCTATAAAATAATTAGATACACATTAAATACACAACAATTAAAAAGTAGAAAAACACCTCAAGCGTTCATATGCAACACATTTCACAAGTATCAGTTTACAATTTATACCATACCCAGTAAGAAAGCTATGATGGATCCGGTGGATACACCACAAATGTAATCAAACAGTTCATGTGTCTTCTTATTCGTTACTCTCTCAATGGCTCTCAAAACTTCAACAGCAACAAGCCCTCGAACACCCCCGCCGTCAATAGAAAGAATTTTCAGCCCTTGTCCCTTGGTAGGTGGTGAAATTCCCATTAAAGCCATCAATTCGCGGCTCTTTCCCACAATATGTGAATGGTCTGAATACTTTTTTGCAATTTTTGAAATAGTTTTAGCCGCCCCTGCATCCAGCGCAGCGCTTCTGCTATCAGCGTATTGATAAATGTGCGAGAAGAGATCATCTAAATGCTGTATTAAATTATGTTTCGATTCGTTTGTGTTGCTACATGCTCTGTTAAGACAAGCAACCAGATACTTTGTTCTTGCTTCGATATTTGTCCATGCTTCAGAAGAATCGATAAAAGTGGGGATCGGAAGTTCTTTTGGTTTGGCGGATATTTGTTGGGATTCTTCATCCATTCCACCAGCAACTTGAACGGTTTGCTTATCTGCATTTGGAGAACTTTGGGGAGCAGAACTATCTTTAATAACAGTATTGTTTGCTGTATTCATTTGCAAAACATTTATGAGAACGGATTTCAACGTGAAGTCAACACTGGTGGTGTCGGAGGGTAAAGAATCTTTGGACTTTGTAGGGGTTGTTGGGGTACTCATTGACAAGATTTTGAACTTGCTATCACTTTTGGTGTCATTGTTTGCTTTCTTCGTATTCTTCTTTGAAGGCGATGATGGAGCTGACGAAGAATTTGATTTTGAAGATGATGACACATCGGGTGAATCCCCGGATCCCGCTGAAGAGGAAGAAGCTGATGTCGACAGTTCATTTGAAGAGTTAAAATTTTGAACTTTATTTATAAGGCCGGCTGGCAAGTATCTTAGTAGAATAAGAAGATCTTTTCCAAGAGTGTAAGCTAATCCTGCGCGAGTTGGGGACGACCTAAGAACTTGACGTAGTTGCGACAGTGCCTTCATTCGAATTGCCGCCTGTGACATTTGCTTAGCCACATGGGGCTCATTATTACTAAAACCTGACCCGCTCGACATCTAAAAAATACACCAACAATAATAATCAATCTATTAAGTTTGCAAATCATGCATGCAGTATAAGTACCACTCCGTAATGAATAAGGTCTTATGCCCCACTAGTCATAAGCCATCGGTTGCCGTCATTATGTACTAGTAAGATAGTGCAAAAACAAAACTTTTACGTTGCTCCACGTTTGACGCTTCTGTCGGTCGGTGTTTAACACAACGTTATAGCTTCCAATAGTTCTAATACCAACATGACTTTTTCACCAACTTTTTCTATGCTAACGATAAAAAATAAGCTGGAGAAACCAATAAAAGTTGGCTTGTTTAACAAATGACGGCGACCAATGGAACTGAAATTGCTTAATAAGAAATTTATTTAGAAAAATTGATTATTTACCTTTGCGAATATTTATTGACTATAAAATTATAGCTGAACCAGACTGATGTAGTAAGTAACCAATAATCGTATGCAAATGTTATTGGCGACTCATTCCTTTGTATTTATGTAGAGCGCGATTCTGGAAAAATAGCAAGGATAAAAAAATTATTTATTTGATTTTTCAATTATTTGTATATATTATATTATAGGTAAAATGCCCTTCCCCAAAGTACATTTTGAAAATTGCAAAAATGTTTTATTGTATAAATCGTAATAGCTTTCTGTAGATTGACATCGGTGTTCCGAGGTACTGTAATTAATTTTTATATGGGCCAATGATGCAAAATTTTTGCACAAGCCCATCATGAATTTTTCGTGCAAGCAACTTGCTTGTGAAAGTAAAATTACAACTTGTAAGCTTCAAGTAAGTACCTTCATTTGTGCACGAACTGAGATAGTAAGTTGGGATTTGATTGATGGCAATGGGTTTACTGCTTACATCAAATAAATATTGTGCAAATTTTTGCCCACTTTGTGCTATGTCCCCGTACATCTTATAAAAATATTAACTTCATCGCAGCCAGTCACAACCTACTTCTTAATGAAGTCCATTGTCCACAACCACGAAACGTGTACACGGGTTTAATTTATTTAAAAAAAACGAAGTAGTATATTTAATGTCATCTTTTACACTAACCTAAGCAGCTGTACGACAGCTGATGATATACGAGGGTTCTATCTAATAGCCCCTGTAAATATGACTGACGGAAGAGTTGCCATGCCGATGCCATTGATCCTTCGTTTTATAGACAATAGATGGAATGGATTTGGATGGACAAAATGCAGTATGCAATGCACTACTGTGTATGCATTTTTGCATATATCATATATGGAAAATGCGACTTTTGAAACCAAAGGATGTTGATGTTACATTACATACAATTTTATGATTATTTAGTGACAAGAAGTTTTAAAAACCACGAGCGTTCCCTACATTTTTCTAGTATAACAATCCTTGCGTTGAAACGATATAAAACTTTTTGAGCTAATTTGTTAGTGTGTAAACTTTCGCTTTTTAGGGAATGTAACGTTGCTAAGATATACATTCTTTCTTTCGCAGCATTTACTTACATTGCCTATTCATCTTCAAATCATCATTATGCATCACTGTTTGCCAAACACCGCTATCTAGAGGCATATTTTGACCACCACATTTTGTTGTGAATTATTTGCACTTTGACAAGGTGTTTGAATTTTATGGATCTTGTCCAACCCCATGGTTTCCGAAAAAAAATTATGGTCGGTTACGCTTCAATACACTACTTTTTTAAAACAAAATTTGCCTTCAAAAATTGTTGGTTACCTTGGATTTTGTTTGTATTAATGCGCAACAACAACAAAATGTGGTGGTTAAATGAAAGAATATAGGTCTTTAGTGCCCTGAAAATGTTCCCTCCATACATACAATGGGCAATGTTACACGACGGCACATTCCAAAAGCTCGTGTTAATACGATACTATATCTTACATCAAATCCCCTCCCCAAAAGTGCACAAGAAGTTTAAAATGATGCATATGATATAGGCATTCATTTCTTACAAGTACACATGGAACAACTTTTGTTGTGCATATTAATATTGGAAGCCTGTTTAAAATCCCTAATCCGTATCATTGTATCTATTTACCATTGTTGACAGTTTTTATGTACGGTGATGTGTTTGGTTTTTCCACTAATACTTATGAGATACATATACACATTAACTTAAAATTTTATACATCAACAAAATATATGATATCATATTGGTAATACTTCAAAAGCCCTTGCAAATATTTGCGTTATGGCTTAGGAACATCTACAAAGGAGCATATAAACATTAGAAACACTTCCCCATAGGCGAATGCACTTTACATGCATAAGTGTTGGTGCATCTTTTCTTTGTCCTTCTTCATATTCATTATGTTGCTAAATAATAACTTTTTGGAGGTAGTATAGTATTTAATGAAATACGTTTGTCTGTCTGCCTGCTTCTGATCTCGTGGGTACGACTGCACACTTGAGGCTAGATCATTTTGTATGACTAGTATGACCATGGGCTTGGCCTGAACCCAAATTGATTTTGAGCAAAATACGGTCAGGTATAAAGCTTTGTGACACAGTTATGTCATATCATATCAATATTTTGTGGTGGAACATTCCAAACCGCAAATATGGAACAGAGTGAAAATTCACAACGCTAATTGCGCTACATCATTGTTTTCCAATTTCATCTTTACTTATTATGAACTTGGCTGTTGTCTACTGTTTACTGACGAACCGTTGCACTCTTTGAGTTGCATTATGCTACTGAAATTGTTGTTGCCAAAACATTTATTAGCAGTAGTCCCGAATTTGGCATAATGTAAAGGTATTGTCAAGCTTGTGCCAAAGAGGAAGTTGCCAATTTTCGGGATTTCAAGGTAAAGACATGTAATAAGAAGTAAACAACTGTGTAAAAATGGGACAAGACTTGGGAGCAATGGCGCTTGCTTAGGCAATAGTCTGAATATTGACTCATATAGGAGTCAATTTTCAGTGCAAGCCATTTTTAAAAAAATGATGACTGTGCTTTTCAACATCCAACCACACCAGTGAATTAAATATTATTCGGTGACGATTACTCATCGACCATTCATGGATAAACTCGTAATGCATAATAAGGCGTTACGGCTCAAACCAAAAAGACTCGACCAAAATTAAATTCTCATTCGTATTTTATTTGGGATACTTCAAGCATAACCTTCCACAACAACTATTAGTAAATTGTAAAAATGGCACCATCGTATAGTTTCAATTCACGTCTTCTGGCATAGTCTTAATATTTTTTAATCCCCTAATAATGACCGATAAAAATACTTTCCTTGTATTACATTGATTAAAAACATATTTACCATGCATAATCCAATTAAATACTTTAGGTTAAGGTGTACGGTACCAGCATGTATGAATGAACATGACAAATTTCTACATATTAATCCACTGAATTTATATTATATCATTTTTATTGTAAAGAAAAAATATATACGGCAGCTGTGTAAAAAAATATTAGTTTATAAAACTTCTAGATCACGCTACACTCGGAAGTTACATGATATGATAATATATACGATGTATTTCCTTCCAAACCAACTTTTGATCTACTTTTAATGTACACACATGGATTCACATGAAAGTTGGGGTTGGATATTTTCAGATCTCGACAAACATCCTCGCTAAACTTGTGCGTGTGTATTCGTCACCAGACCACGATCTTAGGAATAGGAAATTTTAGTAAAATACCCGTTTGCACAAATATTTGAGCATTGGTTGTCATGGCAACACAGTGAAGAAATGGGTAGGCCTTAGTGTTTTGAACCAAATTCTGAAGCCAGCTTTATTTCCTGGTTGGTTTTTGGAATGTCTCACAGACTGATTTGACTCATCCAATAACGACGCTGTGTTCACATGTATGTAAATTTAATGTATATTGCATCAACTGTATAATTTGGAGAATAGATCGGACAATGGATAGATAAACCAAATTTAATCTGGAGTGTACATGTGTCAATGAAGACTGACTGAGTGACTGGCGTTTCGCAATAGAGGAGGTGCATGTATATGCTGCGTAACTGTGAAGATGAATAGCGATTAATGCTTCATCTGTGAATCTTCCTTTTGCACTAATATGTACACATATATTAACATAGAGTTCTGCCAAATGGTATGCATTATTTATGAATTGATATGAACTCCTGACCTGACACCATACCGCAGACTTGCAAACTTCTTTTTAATATTTGGCCGAATATTTTGTACATAAAAACATTATTTTCCGTATATTTTAAGCCTACTGGCTATCACCTTACCTGTTCGTTTAACTTTGGTAATAAATTTCCTGACTCGTCATATTACAATACGACTCTGATACATGCACAAGCACAATGAAACGATGTCTTTGTCTAACTTCACGGCAGGACAGTCTGTTCGTTATTCACTGGACTCTGGAAAATTGATAGTTTGGAACTAACAACTTAACGGTACACTTCGTTAAACCAAAACTAAATTAGGGAGATATTTCCAATCAAATTTTTTTTTCTCTCGTATTATACTTTAAAATTTAACTTGGCACGAAAGCCTGTGTTTACATAATAGTAATCAAAGCAACTTTTCTTAGCTCTTAACTGACCTTTGGAAAGTATATCACTAGTATTGAAATGTTTATATTTCACTCACATTCACAAATTCTTCATATACCCTACTTATGTTGCAAAAGTTGTGCGAATTATTTTATAACGGTATCTTAACTATTGTTCTAACTTTGCTACCCTACTTGTGGGCCGTTGTTGCTTATATCCATCAAGTACATTTTTTATTTTTTTAAGACGAACTTGTTATGAGTTGGAGAGATTGTGCGAGACTGAAAACCTTTTGTTTTTAACGTTTAGTGTTAAATGGTATGTAGTACGATGCAAAAATTGCAACACGCGAGCATAGACAAGTGTGCTGCTATTTGCTGTTTTGTTGACAAAACTTGTCTGATGTTGGCTATGAGTTGTGGTGAGTCAGATCATCTTACTCTTACTACGCACATGTATTATTATAATTCAGATCACCCATCACACTCATACCATCTCATTCAACGAACACAAAAACACCACGTAAGGGGACTGTAATTTGCAATATTTCTTATCATATACTTACTTACTAGCATTCCAATATTATCAACGATAATAAGTATTGATATATAACTACTTTTAAGCTTGCTTGCACAACAAAATTAACTACTGTTTCACAAATCCTTTCATAGATTTTGTCATACATACATAATTCGTATATGGGTGAGTAGATGTATTAACTTTTAGCAAAAGTTTGCATGATGTTAGTATGGGATTGCAATGCCAAAACGAAGTCTATTTTTACTCTGCTCAAGTGTTTGTTGGAACTATTAGCTCCTCTCCCATTCACTACCCATTTTAACTTGTGCAGGCATGTGTAAGGCTGCACTTACTTACTGTTAGTGGAAGCGTGTTTGTCTGAGACACTTAAAATACTCGCTTCTGTTTTGTGGAAAAAGGAGGCGTGTACTGTAGAAATATGGGTAAAGGTAAAACTTTCGGAATAACGTACTCTCTAGCAAAAGAACATGTGCCTATATTTAGGAACAAGAGTGAGAGATGTTATATGAATGTGGGTAATGCAGTTTCGTGAGAGCAAATCAACGGAGAATCTTGGTCAGACCACCTCCTGACGTCACTTGTTTTGATCGTAGAGACTGGCGTATGGTGAGGTACGCGTCTCCGTCTATTGTCTAGGTTTTTGCAACGTTTTGGCCTACTACCAGCACAAGCAGTATTACACGAGTTGGGTTTTGCGCTTTGTTTATTTTGCGAAGAATGCGGATGGTCCGATGTCTGGCAAAAATGATGCGTAGAAACGGGGCCTTGAGTTTACAGCCACGGATTTGACATAATATGGATATCATTGATCATACCCGTATTCTCCGGTTCCATTCACACTTAGTTTCTGTTGGTTGAGTGAGACCATGTTGAGACTGAGAGTTGAGACGAGAGATGAATCTGTGTAGAAGCAAAAATGCAATGGATGGCAATTTTAAATGAAATATATAGCAATAGATAAATAATTCTTAATAAATGAATAAACTATTACATTGCTTATTGAAATAATAGAAAAATTGCATCGAGATGATGAGCATTTGTAATGGAATTTCAAAATATTTCGCTGTATATCGACCTGCTGTAGACCGATTGGTTGATAGATTAGTGAGTCAAATTATCTTCCAGTATTGACCAATTGTTATCTGCGTAGGATTTTTCGTTCGCAAGGACCTGTCAAGTAATCTTTTATCTGCTGCAATTTTGCTTTATATTTTTTGAAAAATTGAACGATCAGCCATCAGCGGTAATGCAGTTTTTACTTTCGTTCCCTTATGCTTGCAGGTGAAAGAATATTGTTCCCTTATTGAGGGTTACATATATTTTCTAAAAGTACTTGTGCAATCAGAAATACATTATTTTTGTAACATAATACAATACCTCCCAGTTCCAACTACCGGAAATTCTAACATCGTCTGATGTCTTCACTAACTAATGGTAAGGGCAAGGGTAGCCAATGAGAAGATAGTGTGCGGAGGTGTGTTCGTGTCGCTAGATTCTTTTTTGCAATTTTTATTAAAAGTGTACTAATGTAAGCAACGCGGCTGCGGCTGCTATTGTAATACATGTTAGAGAATTTCACGGTACTCTTTTCTTTTACATTTTTCAAGGACGTTTCTTTTTGTATAAACAAGGCTACAAGACTACACGGGGCTTAAGCTATAAGCGCTATGCCGTTGCTTTATAACATGAAACTTTTTATTACGTAATGTTATTTATTTTTTTATATGTATATCGCCCGATTTATCGCTAGATGTGCGCAGCAAGCTGATATATAGTAATGCATGCTTATTTACACTTTGAAACATTTACACATTTTATGCTTTTAAAGTTCAAGTGTGAATGTCGATCGACTCTTGTCCATGGTCAATGTAATTCAGCACCTAGTCACGCTCTCACACTAACTAGCACTTATCACAGGGAATGCTACGTGTGACAACTTCAATAGGAATCATAAAAAGCCCCAAAAACCTGCTTTGATATGATTTCAAAACAGCGGCACAATCTGCATTTTTAGACGTTTTTTTGTTTCTACTTGTTTTACTAAATTGTATATGATAATTAATTATATTGTACACTATTTATTGCCTTTTTGCCATTTAAGCCTTTGTCCTATCTTGTATTGGCGGTAATCCAAAATCAGCTGTAGTAGAAACTGAATAACGTGCAGTGTAAAAATATTAATTCTCAAACTCTCA
>JAHZNE010000778.1:0-47339 GCA_027744055.1 Callyntrura sp. NNG-2020
TGTAACGACAAAAAATTGACGTAGGTACATACAGGGGATCAGTTGGAGTTGAAAGTTCATGAATACAATTCGATAGAAAAAAGGAGTTACCAGTTACCGGCTTGTTTTTGTTTTTTTACTTAACTTTTAACGCAGTACTTTCTACTTTGGATAAGTGAAGAGAACGAAGGATTTATGTAGGAAAGGCTCATCGAACCCTTTTTCTGCAGAAAGTTGCTGGAATAAAAGATACCAAAAGAAGAATTGTTGGCATACTTTTATAAAAAACAAAAGAACATCGCAGAAAACAAAGATACGGTCCCGTTATTGCTAGCCACAGATATAAGTACGTGTATTTATACGCACTGATTCGGGCACGGGGAAGATTCTGTTCAAACGAATAAACAAGTGATGAAAACGAGATGCGACAGTATTTCATGTTTGGTCAACCGAAAAATAGAGGTGAAAGTTGTTCCATACAAGAAATGGCAGTTCAGGGGAAAATGTTACGATTCTTATAACAACAGGCCATTTATCATATAGAATAGGGCGCATAGGTTATAGGTAAATAGCCTTTGTTCCGCTTTTGTTCAAAGCATCACTACTACTTACTTATCGGCACCAACGCCACTTCATATTTTCTTTGTGTGCTACTAAGGAAAGGAGTCACTTTTCCACTTCTCTTTCTCCCATCGGTATAGCAGCATGTAGCTGCTTCAAATAATATATCGTATATTCAATGGCCGAAAAAAGATCCAACCCAGCAACTATTCATCATGCTTGACATTTGACTTCGAATTGTTCCTATGAATCCGAAAAATCCTAATCATCCCACATGCACTTGCGTATTTTCAAATCAACGTTAGGTATACTTGAAGTAGTATAATAGTATCCGAGAGTAGTATATTTGAATTGTCCGCTTATCATGCATTATAATGCATTCACGGTACTACTTATTACAGCATTCATAGATTCAACTTTCATTTGATCAAAGGAATACCACCACTGCCAGGCTGCCACATTACAAAGAGAAAAAGGCAGAAACTTTTTCTCAGTGCGACAGGGAAAAAAGAAAGTTTACCAAAGTAGGTTTTTATTAGTTTCTCTAGGGAATACCTTTCCTATTCTGCCAGTCCAAGTTCTTCGCTGTCCGACAACATAGTTTTCTTCAATCCCGTAGCTTCTTCAGGGAGAAATGCTTTGGTCCCTTTTTATGTTACATGGCTGGTACTGACATGCAAGGACATGAAAAATAGAAAAATAGTCTCTGCTTTCTTCTAATAATGTTTTTACAATGCCAAATAACAAAAGCAAAAAAGAGAAAAACATAACGAAGAAAAACGCAAGCTGTAGATAATATATGCCGATCTTTATAGGCAACCCTCCAGCAGGGCTATACATACTACACTCGTCCTCTGCACTATCACTGTCGTTCGTCAAGCAGTGTGTGTGTGTAGGTAGGTACCACATGGCTGGTACTGACATGCAAGGACATGAAAAATAGAAAAATAGTCTCTGCTTTCTTCTAATAATGTTTTTACAATGCCAAATAACAAAAGCAAAAAAAGAGAAAAACATAACGTAGAAAAACGCAAGCTGTAGATAATATATGCCGATCTTTGTAGGCAACCCTCCAGCAGGGTTATACATACTACACTCGTCCTCTGCACTATCACTGTCGTTCGTCAAGCAGTGTGTGTGTGTGTAGGTAGGTACCCGTCCAATTTCGTTACGGCCATCCTTATCTTCTTGCAACCCGTAATTTAATTCTAGACAGTCCATTCCATGGTATTTCCTAAAAGAAAAAGAGAAAATTGTGTAATGTTTACTTATTTGTCTGCTTACCAGAAAATTGAGAATGGAGCAAACTTTACCGATCCTTCAACATACACGAAAAGTATTTATTAGCATGGTATACGCTTTTAGTCTACGACGCTTCAATAATCAAACTTCGCCAATTTCATCAACTTACAATTTCTATTCATCTATCCATCAACTTCTAGTCTACGTCCGTCCATTTCAACCCATCGATATCAACATGTCTTGTTTGTGGCCTAGTTGGCCATATACATTTCAATCCCTTTCTCTCTGGTTTTAATGTGAACTGTTGATCTACCTGCTGAATGAAGACAACGAGACGTGTAAGCAGCTTCCGAGCTCCCTTCTCAAACCAAGTTGTACAGAGTACATAGCCTCCGAGCGGCGGAGCACCCAAAAGGAAAACGAGGGGCGAGATTAAAAGCAAATCTCAGGACTCGACTTTGTGACGTAAAAAAGACTTATTTATTGCCGTAAACAGCCAACGCGAATATTGTTGTAGGGTGTAGTAGATTTATACCATTTTATTACGTAAGCGGTTGAATCCCTTCACGCTTTCGTTGCCACTGTGCCAGCGGAATCTCATTTTCTTTGAGGTTGGTCTTGGTTTCCTCAATCCTCGAGTTGCTCACAGAATTCCCTACTCTGTAAAATTTTACAGGGTGTAATAGGCTTGCACGGGAAAACCTCTAAAATACACAATAACATATAATGTACTTACATATGTACATTTACCTCCCGTATCACATTGCAGGCGCTGTTTACAATTCCAGTTATTGTATGGGCGTCACCTCTACTACCTCGGCAGAAATCATGTCTCAAATTAGTATGCCGGTTCCACCATCATCGATGCATCGTCGTGCGTGTTGGGAGATCACTATTACAACAAAAGTCCCCTATTGTAACGTATACCATTGATAAAAGTTCTCTTTACTTTACAAGATCAAACTTGGCACGTCCAATGCAGATACTTACAACAATGTGTATTGTAGTTGTTGTGTATAGGTATCATCACCACCCAGTGGAGAAATTAGTAGCAAAGTTTTGGCCGACCAGTGCCATCATCCTTTTATTGTTAATCACAAAAATATGTTGACAGGCCCTACAACAGGCGAGAATGTTGTGTATAGTGTATATATTTATTTACACGTGTGTAATGCGGGAAAATGTGGAATGGTCGTTTCTGCCCTCCTCTTTTCGGGAAAGTGATAAGATTCCCCAGAGTATTGTACAAATACTTGAGACAATTGAACATAACAAGTAGTGGAGAACCCTCTGGTAAAACTTTGGGTATCTACATAAATGTACATTTACGTAACTTAGACGGGTCTTCTCGCTCCCTTTACTTTACTGTTTTTATCTCATTCCCAGTACCACTACTAGCCCCACCATCATCATAGCAAATGTCGACCGACCTTTAGGAATGATCTTTGAAAAGCTGTTTTTGGCTGAGGAACAAAAGAAACTACACAGCAGCGAGAGTTTTCTGTGTATGCTTTGTTTTTGTTCCGTTTTTCGCCGTCAACTTGTTTTGTTTCCTTCCTTTTTAGTTCAGAGTAAACAGTTAAAACATTTATTTATTTGTTGACTGTGGGTCGCGGCCAACTAGGTGAATACTCCAGTTTTGTATGTTCTTCTGCTTAAAATATTCCGTTCTACTATGCTATTCTGTGCAGCAAGTTTTCGTAGACAAATGAAGGTAAACTTTATTGAGTGGATTTTGCCAAAATCTTGGTTGATCCTCTTATTTAAAATAGCATCTGCCTATACCGCGGAATAATAATATTGCCTCTCTACTTTCTACCCTCCTTTGCCTTCTAAAGGTACGACAAACAGGAAGGAAGGACGTACAGCGTATCTAATCATAATCATTACCTCGTGCTCTACATGCTTTCTTACAGGCTTATTGACTTTTTCCTGCGAGAAAGGCAAGCTCTAAAAATATGGACTGTTTTAAATGGGCCAAACAAGTACTAACATCATCATTTTACTATTATTATTATTTATGTTTTCCCATTTACCATAGTATGATTATACTTTCGGGAATACAATGTCTACGCGGATACCTAACCCCGCTGTTCTTACCCGTGCTGAGATTACCTGTCACACAAAATTTCAAGTAAATTCTCAAGATTTTAGAGTTCTTTCTTTCATCTTAATGGGCATTCCTAAAAAGCAGTGTGTGTGTATACATTATTTGGCTAATGGACGTGTGTGTTTTAGCATAATACATCAGAGAGTCAGAGCGAGAGATAGGGATTCTTTAGTGTATTTAGTATAAAGGCACCTCAGTTTTAATGGCTTTTCTCATTGTTGGTGGCACGATTCCAGTATCATCAATGTGAATCATTTTTGCATGTAAAACTATTAGGATAATTACTTTCATGTTCCATAAGAGCGAGGTGATGTAGGAAGAAACATGAATTACTACTCTTTACATTTATCCGAGGATGGTTTTATATATCGCACGCTTTTTTACCTGATAAGGTCTGCATGAATTTCGAACGTATTGTATGTTAGTACCAGTGCTGACATTAAACATTTTTGGATGTTCATAATAAATAATCACCAAACTAACATCATAACGATGCACAATAACTTACGAGATAATGTCGCATATGAATGCTCCTTGTTTTCTCCCATTCAGTCAGCAGACGGTGTAAAAAGTCTATATAAAACGATACTGCTGTACGCCCAATAAATTTTACTCCTCTAATCTTTCGACGGCATTTAATGGATATCGGTTTTGATGCACAATGAGATGTCTTTTTCCTAAAAAAAATTCTACGCTGTAGCTGCCGCTATTATTATTACCACAAAAGAAGGGAGAATTCCGAGTAGAAATCAAGGTCGCAAGGATACCAACCTCTGATAACGTAATGGATTTAACCTCACCTCTTATTGTGAACATTTTTTGCAATTTCGGAAAGTTCCTTCAGGCTGAAGTATATTGGATGGATTTTCCAGGGAAATTTAGCAAGCTCAACATTAATTTTTGATGTATGGGTAAAAAGGTCTTAAACTAGGATTGCTGCTGTAAAATGCCCGAAGATTGCAGATTTAGAAATGTCTTATGATAGAATTGAAAATTGAACCAGGGGAAAACAGACAATGAAATTGTCTGCGTACATCATTCATGGGCCATGAATACATATCGTATGCACATATTTTTTCAAAATAATAATAAAAATTACACAGTATCATAATGTAACCAACCCATTTTGTGTACATCTCTATAAGTGATGAATACTTTACATCCCTATAAATTCTGAAAAATCGTACGAATTTTTAGTCTATTAAAAATAAGCAGACGTTCAGATCATCTACATGACCCTGAAGAGATCGTTTGCTTATGGCAAGAGTATATTATGAGGATATGTAATGTTATGGTGTGCTGTGTGCTTCTTTGTGAGTTATATAACATTTTATTTTGCTTCATTCAAGATACTTTAGCTAAAAGCGTATTTTGTTGCTAATCTATTACCATATCATGTTTAACAGCATTTTGGCGACCGTATTCCTTGCAGAAAGTTTGAGCCTGAGTTACTTTGCACAAAATCATGATAATTATTTTCTTATCAGCCGTGTTTTAATTTTCTGTCTTAAACTGATAGTAACTATAAAAGGAAAATATGTATGTGATTAAACGTATATAGATTTTGAGTTGTATGTACCACACACGAACGAGGTAAAGTACCTAGGCAAGTTTTCCTTTTCAGTTCATTTATGATAAAAAAAATGTCGCCCTAAAGTTTGATTGCACACGTGTCTGTTGTTTAACTTGAGGGATGTTCTGCAAGAAAATGAAAGACAAAAGATCAGAGACGCAAAATACTACTTATATGATGGACGGCAGGAATATATCTTATTATCTTCAAGAAACGATCACATCAGGGTCGTACGTTCTGAAGATGATCCAAGTAAACTGATGTGATGACGATGATGATGTTTGTATGGCCTATGATTTCATTCACGACTCGCGCATTTTATGCGTACATACAATAAAATTGTTATACTGGGACTGGGACAAGACAAACTATTATCTCACCATTAAAACGAGCTGTACACAAATACCTTGAAGGTCACTGAAAGCATCAAAGCATCTGGATTGAATGATACAAAATGAAGTTATAAAATGTAGATTTGTAGCAATTCGATAAATGAACATTGGTAATAATACGTGTTACACCAAACACGGTTGACGACAGAACATCGTCAGCTCGTGTAAGTGACAAAGGCAATGCCGAGCCACTTTTTTGTTGCTCAGTGCAGTAGTATCAGTATCTCCGAAAACGATCTTACTTGGCTGCTGGAATTTGATCATCTACTACTGCTCTCTGCAGTTTTTGTTTACGCCACGCCTGCTTGCATTGCATTACCGATCTTTATATCGTATCGCATCTAAGTTTACATTGCATCTTTGATGCTATCGTGGATTATTAATCTGCATTACATGTGTCGGTTATATAGAGCACCTATGTGGAAATAGGAAATTATTAATATCCCTGTAATCTATGAATTGGAGCACTAGAGCTGAAATATTGCTGCAAATAAAGTCAGTGCGGGCAAGAGGCAGAATTCTGATTAAGTTCCGTAACTTTTTTTATTATACATTTTAAGTTTTTGATACGCTTCCCTATATCGTTAAAGCATAACACATGTCTACTGTAGCGTATTATTACCTACATATTTAGGGTAGGTTGCTGGCAAACGGCACGACCATTATTTTACTAACTCGGCTCGCTTTGGGCTATAACAACCAGTAAGAAAGGAGGAAGGAAAAGAAAATTACCGAGCTTGATTGAGTAGATAAAAATTAATGTTTATTGTTGCAGACTACTACCCTACCAACACCACTAGAAGGGCCATAGAGTTCATTTTTACATGATTCGACCAAACAGTCTTAAAACTAGAAAACCTATTACGGGAGGTTAGGGCTTAAGCGGTAGAAACAATGACTACACTGAAGTTGCGTTGATACAGGCGCTGATATTGTTTTGTTGTTTGCTTGGTTACCTACCTATTCGGCGTATAAACATTTATGGCTGTATCGTTGATGATAACAATGATAGCCAATCGTTGGTAATTGATAGACGGAAATAAACATGACTTTAATAAACTAGTACTGCAAGACTGGTTACATGGAAAAGGCGAGAAAAATTTGATCCCCGATCGATCCTCATTTTGTTAGATTGCCTAAAGATTTGTTCTGGCGTTTTTGCCAAGAAATCTGCAACTCTTTTCGTTTCGTACCATCACAGCAGTATTCTTTGGTTGTTTTTCAAGTCTTGATGAGACCATGCATAATGATTCGGTGTAAGCATTTGAGTATATCCTCTCCCTCTGTGGTACTCCGCCATGGTCCGTGGAGAGTCTGAAGCGGCAACCATGTCCTGCCAGAAATTTACTGCAAAGCATAAAGCATAAAATCCCACTTAAGTAACAATAAGTCAGATCTGCAATAAATTCCCGTCTTTTCTCACTGTAATTACCGCCATTGTTGTGCAGCCTATTTAATCTTTTAGCAAAACTGTACATTTGTTCCACTAAACTACAACAGTGTGTGATTTTGTAAATACTGGAAATCCCATCTGGAATACCGTACATGAAACTGTAATTTGTCCCACTGTCCTTTTAGGATAGATAAATTTCAAACGTTTCCTGAACACGAATTCTCTCTTGTGACTTATTTATGGACATGTACAAGGACTGAAATTAGGATTTGTTGCAATTATGAAGAAGATATATGGGGGTAAATCATAACCTACGAAATTAGGGAATGTGATACACAAAACCCAAAATATGAACTCTTCTCAAAGAAACTGAAATCACCAAGGATGCAGGATACAAAGCAGACACATTCCCTTTCGATTCGACTGATTCTATACATGTGCTATAGTAGGTATAAAATATTTTTTATTTATCAATGCTGTGGCTATGCATGTGCCTGTGCGGAACTCGGGTACCTATAGTCCTTGAGAATGTAGTTTGCAAAAATCTAGCCACTTCCCTATCCACACTCTCTACATATGTAAATTATATACTACTTGGCCACTTTCCGTCACCACGAAAACGACATTTCTTTACCTAGGTTCAGCATGAACGATCATCTCATCACAACGCACCACGGACCAATGCCGGCATACTTTCATCTTGCATTTATTTACTATATACCTACCTATCACTATGTAAATATTGAAATGCCTGGCAACAACAGCTCAACCAACGGTTTGTAAAGTAGTATCTTTTACATATTGATTAGATGATACACAAACCTTGCAAGTTGCAACAACCTACAAGTACACACTTTATTGCTGGTATCTGTGTAGTTTCTCCATAATAATCGGTAATTAAGTAATATATTACGCTGTATCCTATATAATTACTTAAAGTAATTAGGCAGCACTAGAGATATGGGTCCATTTAAATTAAGGCAGCGCAATTAATAGAATTTTCCTGTTTCATAAACTCTAGCATAAGTAAACCTCTACCTACACTATTCCATGTTATTCTATATGAGCATAAACCCAGTAGCACCCTACGTTAAGTCTAAGGTTGCCGTCATTTGTTGCTTGCTGCGCTGCGGCTTTCATCAACTGTTTCATCAGCTCAGATAAACTGGATTTAACGTAAGGAGCAAGTAGTAGGTAACCGTACAGGAATTCTTGATGATGTGTCATGGAATCAACATTTATAGTCAGTGTACCCACTCATCGTTCACGCACACGTGATTTTATGACGACGGATGAATTCTCACATGAATGCTCATGTAGCCTAGAAGCCTCACGTAGTTTCATTTCTTAATGCTACCGTGCTATTTATAACATTTAATTCATAACTCGTACTTGTGGAACACCTATTTTTATTTCTAATGAGCAAGCGCAACAATATTTTTTTCGTTCCTAAAGTGTTTCACGTGTTCGTGTGAAATCAAAAGGCGAAGCAGAATTTTTAATCCATTTAGACCAACACTATCCACAACCAGAGAATAACAAAATCCTCTGGAGGAGTAGTATCAGTTGAGAACTCCGCCGCAGTCAGTTTGTGTTTCCTTTCCATTCCGTGTCTCGGAGAAAAGAATGAACCAACTAAGGAAACATGTTATAAAATCTCCAAATTCCTGTGGAGTTAACTCACAGACAGTTTGATTGGGGATTGTGTCGACGGTATGGTAGCCCTCGGTGTGCTTGTGATTAAAACACAACAGCACAGCTACATTTTTTATGGGTGTGTTTGATACGAGTCGTACACTTTACCTTACCGATTACGTCTGTCTATTATCTCTTTATCACTTTACTTTTTTGAACGTTTTTCGTAGTCTAACATGATAGGTAGGCATAGTGTGTAGTAGTAAGTTAGAGAGATGAGGTGACTTCTGCCGTGTGCATGCATGCGGAATTATTAGATGAGAAAAAGTGAGGAAACTTTTTTCTCTTTTAGAGTTATCACTTGAACTGGTTATTTTGCGGCGCAGTTACAAATATTTATAATGCAATGTTTTATGTAAGATATAGTATGTACGTGTGTGTGTGTGTACGAAGTTTGGTTTCGTCGTCAGTCAGTCAGTAAGTATATTTTAGTGAGGTAGTAGGAGTAAGCGTAGACGGTAGAAGAATACAACGATAAGGATTTTTTCCAAACAAAGTTTATGGTAATAGTTTAAAGCAATAATTGTTTGTGTGTAGAGCTCAAATTCATATGTAGAGGTGTTTCGTTCATTCATCCCCATGCATAATCCATGATTTGGTTTTTATTATCTCTTTTTGCGAAGTATAGGCAAATGTATAAATAATAATATGTGTATTTGCTTCACCTAATATATATTTTTTATGAGAAACTGGTGAATGCTATAATAAAATTAGATTTGTGGGATGCGAAACGAGAGAAGACACTATATCAATGTTTTGATTGGTGCGTGGTTGCTAGACCGGACGACTTGAAGTTAAATGTGCATTGGTATTGTATAACGACTCCTGCTCAGACATTGCAGAAAAAAAACTTACTTTGTTCGTTAATAAAAGTAAAATCCTTAAACTTTTTACAGTTCTTTTTTTCTACACGCGGCGCGGCGGTGATGGAGATGGAGATAATGGGGGTGAAGACGGTCTAACAAAAGCATGAACGGTGTGAGTTTAAATTAGGTGTATTTTTTAGAACGTAGATCGTTATACCATACAGGAGAGTTGTAATTGTGATGATACATGTGTTCCTGTTAGTATTATGTTTATGCAGATCGTCTGCTGTGAGTTGTAAGTTGTAATACCACATTGAAATAATTATACCTTGCCTATAGAAAACACAAAGGTTTGCGTTAACTACGATAAGTTACATAAATAGTTATTTCATGAACAAATTATGGGTTCTTTGTTATTTGTAATTTTGGGTATCCTTACTTGATACTGTTTGTGGATAAACAAATTTGTACTAAAATGATAACCAGAAACTTACAATTACAAAATATCCGATGGATAAGAATAAGAGAGACTGCCAATGGCTGATGTAAACTCGTGTAGATTTTATAGCCCTAGTTTCACAGAATATATAGATTGGTAGTTTGGTGAACTAGTATATAAATATTTGTTTATTCAAATATGTGAGCTGTTATAGTAGGAAAATTTATCAAATTGACAACTTATGAAAAATAATGATCGTAAAAAGAAAATTGATTTCAAAACAGGTAGTTGGTTTGGTAAGGCAGAATTAAATTATTGACGTACGTCTAACATGATGCTGCAAAGATTATAGCACAGGTTGCATTGAATTAAAATTTTTGTCATGTCATTAGGTGCTGTCGTGTCCGTTGTCATGTTTTTATGCATTATAATTAGCATTTTATATCACTTCTTTCTAGGCCACATTCTGCACATTGTTGAAAGGTTCACAGCAGGATGACTTGTCTGCTGAAAGTTGTCTGTTTCTATGTTGTCCCTACGAAATGTTGATTTTCCGCTTGCCGGTGACCAATCATCAAGTACCTAAGCACAGTCAGTCAAGTTGCCATCCATTTTCTATCTAAACTAAAACACGTTCTCACAGTTTCCTTGCTGGTTAAATATGTAAACCTTATTTCCATTATTAGCATTGCAGCGTAAGTGTTATTTTCAATTTCAAACAGGACGTAACAAGTTCACTGCGTATGTTTTATTTATGAATTATAAGCATTATTATACGAAATTGAAATGTAATCCATTTTCGTCTTCAGGACAGGACAATATAAAAACGACTTGTGAGATTCGCTACCTAGATTACAATACGCTATCATAAACGAATCGGATTGGAAAATTGGAATATCTGTTTACAATACAGAAAACTCATAAATGGAGAAATAAATATTTTGTTGTCGCGTTGTTTCCGCTTTCTTTGGGTGCAATTTGATGAGCGATGCAAATTCCACAATTCCTGAAAGAATTTTTTAGATATATTTTGTTCAAAGGGAATAGGAAATACATACGCATTTGAGGTTACAAATCAGCATCAGCATGGACATTTCATAATGTTAAATTTAGCCTCACCGCGCGCTACTGCTGCCTTGATTGTGATATTGTGAAACCGCTACTGTGCATAGGTGTAACGAAGAGAATATATGAGGATACCTCTTTTTTTAAAATTGGCTATAATGACTCTTTACTGCTGTTTGCGTGTGGATGTACCAACAAACGTTAGTCTAGGATATAATATTTACCTAATGTGAATTCGTATAAATGTTAGAACGCATTTCCCATCAACGCAGTTGTGATCCAGAATAAGCTTATTGTATTTTAGCAAAGTTCATTTAAACCAGAAAGGTCACTGGAAATGACATTGAGTTCTTGTTTTTTTGTTGACAACATGAGAGAAGCCAAGACGAGGCTGTTCGTGAACATTTTTTATCGGTAAAAATCCTGAAGTAGTTCAGTTCTTGTTTTCTGCATGTCGTGTTCACCAGTGAATACCATTGAATTTTCTGCAAGCAGACGTTGAGCGTTAGTTTTGCGTACTATATACTATTTTGAGACAACAGTGAAGAGTAACGGTCCAATAATTACGAATGTCTATGTATGCCATAAATGCGCTCCTTAAAATATACAAATACAGGATTACATTCTTTTATTTTTTCTCGACAAGAGCATACCAAAAAAATAATTTTTTAGGCGTTCGTAGGTTTATTGAAAATTGCTGACTCAAAGTTACCCGAAATCGCTGATGCGTAGCTAGAATTCAATTTTCCACTTATAGACTTCCACAGCAGTCACTTATTGTCGTAGAATCTGCAATCTACGTACGTACGGAAACACGAAACCTATTATTTTGACATGACGTGCCCAAAGATACCGATCCACTGGAAAGAAGATGACGACTTTACGTCTCATGAGAATAGAGAAAAAATATGTCAGCTAATGGTAATATCACGACGCAAAATACATGCATTCATGCATTCATACACACATTCGATTTTTCCATAAGATCAACTTAAATGTATATTGCTGTGTGCAAGCCATTTAAATATTTAATAGTTCTTGCTACGTTATCTACGTCATATTTAGCAGCCAGTCAAACCTACTTGTTGTAAGGTGCTATCAGTAGTAATACCGAGTTTTTGCAAAATGGATGCTGGGAAAGGAAAGGTCACAAGTACACTGCAGGCTGAAATTCAGAGCAGTCGATGGTCCTTTTTGTAAGTGTACATAAGTAGGGAAAATTTCACGCTTGACATTGAATGTATATTGCAACGACAGCACAAAATAATGAAGTACGATGTAGTTGTCCATAATTAAATTGCGAGTTTGAACTAGAACTTGGAAAGGACTTCTCCAGGAATTTATGAGACCTTGGTGAAAGCTATATTACACATTTACCACTGTGCAATTGCCGTAAATTGCATTCTAGGGATTTTAACGACAAACAATTTACGTCAATTGGAGAGAACATGAAGCAATCATGCATGCATGCAAGCTTGGGAAACATGACCGGGAAATTGGTACATAGAAAGTAACAATAAAAGCCAGGGCACAATATAATTTCTCTTTGCCATCATTATGATGACACTGCGTGCATGCCCCTGAGAAAAGAAAATGTTTTGCACTAGAGAAGTCAAAAGTCAGAATAATGTAATTGCGTAATGGCGCGAGGCAAAGTTATCTTTGTGTACAAACACGTGTGTATGTATGTATACTTCCAACATCAAAGTAGACTAACTAAAGTTCCCTGCTGGAAGTACAATTTTTTACGCGTTGCATCATAACTTTTACGTTTGTGAAGAATTTATTTGTAGTATCTCGCGTGTGCAGAGCTACCTTGACTGTGAGCTGTTACTTTTTTCCACAGAGAGAGAGAGAGAGAGAGAGAGAGCGATGTACGGAATTAATCGTTTTTGTAACTGAGAGGAACGAGTAGCAGTGTTCTAACCGAATGGTATAAATTCAATTAACTCACAGTACTGCACTCTTGCTTGCTCTTTTGGCAAGTAAAGTATTATTTATGATGGCCCATTAGTAGCACTTTCAAGCATAGAAGTGACATGCAATTAGGTCGGACTTGTGTGTGTGTATCATAATTTTATTTTATTCTCTCTCTGTTACTGTAAGTGGAAATGACAAATTAGGGGCATCAAAATACAAACATATCTACACCAAACAATCTGCATCTTGGTAAATAGCTAACAAGCTTTATTGCATTTAATTTCAAGCAATTAATATAATATTATATGTACCGTGCACTGTGCAAGTACAAGCTATGTGCTGTTGTCGCCTATTCAACAGTTCAGCTTTAATAAAGGATTCCCTAAGACTATTATGACATTACAGAATAATGGAATGTCTCACTTAATGGATGTTCAGAGGGAGTAGAGAAACCATTATTGTCACTTTACACATTGTATGTTTCTAATTATTGCTGAAATATCTTACCAGCGTGGTTGGTGGTATCAAATAGCAATAATAGCATTTTAGTATGAAAATAATGACTCCGCAACTGTGATTTCACAAGCTTCCATAATATCCCTCTCATCGTTGTAGTATAAAAGATTTATAATATCCTTTGCGCAGCAGACGCACCAAGAAAAAAAGTAATTTAAAAATCATTTAAGGGCATTTCGACCAAGGGAAGCGTATTGTTTTATTTATATAAAAGGACTTACTTTCACATTATTATTTTCTTGCGTCCAAATATTTTTATTTCTGTATTTATCCATTCCTTGCCTTTACTTGCATAGACAGAGCATTATGACTGGTACGTAACACCAAGAAAAATGGCTGTCGTAATATGGTAAAGTAAACTTCGGTGTGAAATGGAGGAGCAAATGAATTACTTTTTCGTATTGGCGCTGACATACGCTACCACGTTTCTTTACTTTCCTCACTGATTCATGAATCTGAATGAAATTCTAATTTAACGTATCCTAATGAAATCTATTATAGTAGCACATAGTCAAGTGGTGTCGATTTAGAAAGAGTTAAAGTTATTAAAATCCGACGTTATTCCTAAAGAGATATAGGCGAGAGTCAGTAAAAACATCGTCAAATTGGAAAGTTTGGTGGGGAATGCAACTTTGTTTGTACCAGTGTGCACAAAATGACGAAAGCGCCTCTCCACAGAAGAATCCGATTTAGTTTGGTGGAGAAATCCCAAGCTAACAAGTATTATGGTTTTGTGCGAGTAGTGGGGTTCTTGTGGGAAAGAATATCATCATTATATATGCGTAGTATAAACAAGGGCCTAAATAAACTCAAAGAATCTTCCTATGCGTAATGATCCTATTTTATGCTCAAGATAATCTCGGCCTTAATGGTAAGCTCCACGGAGAAAATCCTCATATTTTCTTACGCTTTATATCGACCAAATTTGAGATACGTAGTTAATACATAACAATCTATTCCTTGTTTGTTGGATGAAATAATCATTAAACATGCACGGAAGGAATAGTAGATAGAATTTAGGCAGAAGCTATTCAAAAATGAACCACAAAAGGGGTAACTGTTTTGTGTGTATACTAGATAATTTGCAAGACATGCCTTCAAATTGAATGGTAGATTTGACAAATTTTAGTCTGGTTAACGATGACGTGCTAATCATTACCTTAGAGAAATGTAAGTAAATCTTTCCTCATTCAAAGAAAATAACTCACGAGGATCCTCGAAATTAAAATAAATGAAAAAATCCACACATATGGCTGAGAACGGGGTGGAAAATGTACATTTTAACATAAACAAATTCAAACGGTAACTTTGGTGTTTCCAAGAAAAGAACATCATGTTTCCACGGAACAATAAAATCGCTCTTTTAGGTTTTAGATGTAAGGTAAAAACGTTTTTTGGTTCTCTACATAATTAGCAATAGAACTAAAGTCGTTAGTCTTTATTTACGTTTTTCTCATATTGAAAATAAAGATTTCCAAAACATCAAACATTTTTATGCAATGCTTTTTACCTTGTTTGTGCACACTACAGCTATATTATGGGTTTCTCAAACAGAGTAGATGTCCATGAAGATGAAAATTAAAGGTTGTATTCAAATTCAGAGCCAACGTTAAAAAGTATATTCTTTTAATTAGAATTTCTTGTTAAGTCGACATGCTAGTAATATGAATGACTTTTAAACATCCAGTTTTGTTGAATTTTCCTTTTGCACCACTATATAGACAAATTTGTGAACGCACCAAATCGCAATTCTATGTCTGTTTCTCGCTTATCGTCTTTCTAACCATATAATTGGTGTGTACCTTCCTTGAGCAAAACTAAACCACAAACAACGAACTACCAGCAGCAACTTGCGACTATTTTATGCTTAAATGTTGTAATGTACATCCACTGTAAAATATACAGTGAATAACATTCTATTGCGAATGCAATTCGAATTTTCTCTAGGAAACTTCCCCAACCATGTATACTACTAAAAATACTCAAAACCGAGAAATTATACATGGACCGTGAGCATACAAGCAATTTTACTGTATAAAAGGAAAGGGAGAAAGGGCTATTTTTTCTTCTAGAACAAGAATCCTACGCTATAACATTTCAAACTACTAACGAGAAGAGCTTTGTTTCACTTGAGCGAATTTTCTATAAAAGCCATGCCAACATACGATCAGAAAAGGGCAAGAGGGTGGAATGAGTATGAACACGAGGTAGCCAACTAAATAAGTGTCTTCATGCTATACACATTCATTCAAGCAGATAGGTATAACTCAAGGCAGAAATGAGATAGTCTCTTCATAAATCACCCAACCAGAATCTTTATTCAGTGTACACTGACTGTTGCGCTATCAACAACCTAGCAAACAATACACAAATTAAAAACTCCCTAATTTGTTCTGAAAAGTAGATATGTATGGATGTATGGAAAATAGAAACTCAGTCCAGTGCTGATGTATGGATAATCAAAGACTTTATATGAATTTATGTGCATGTATCTATACATGCTGAACGCGGGATTCATACAAATGTTTCGTTTTGTTTCCTTTTTTACTGTCCAAAGTCCGAACATTTTCAACTAATATCTTGCACTCAACCCGAATCGTTTATAATTAAAAATCAGCATAGCGTGCCACAAGACGTTTTGTTACACAAGCAATTACTAACCACGATGACTTCGTTCATACTAGTAATTAGAAGTTTGAGTTCTTTTTTGGAGCAACGGTTATCATGAAGTGTTTACAATTGGCGGGAATTCATGCAGTTGTATTATAATGATGATTTATAAACGGCATGAAATCCGAGAAAATATTCAAGTCAACGTGGGCGGGTTGTATTAGCTGCTCACAATGTGCTTTCTTGGTACTTGTTAAACTTTTACAATGTAAGGATACAAACAAAAAAAAACTGTGCATTCTTCACCTGCTTTCATACTAAATAGTTTCGCAAAATTTTGCGTAGGCTTGGAGATACCTTGGGAACAAGAACTGAGGAGAACCTCCAAAACTACCATTACATGGTACTGGGTAAGGTGAAGGTGAGGTAAAACGTGAACACTGCACAGGTTTTGTATTGGAACTGTCACTGGCAGAGTCTTTGATGATAGGCAATGAAATTTGTAAGTTGCCTTGTATAATACTACATTGTACTCCCACCATTCATAACATCCCCTCCTTTTTGGTTGTACCATTTTCTCCTACTTCGAACGTACAAAAGCTCTGCCAGTAAAATCAGTATTCATTGACCTCCTTTCATGCATTTACCATATACCATGTTCTCACCAGTATTAGCTTTTTACTTCCGTCCTTCCGTTGTTGTACATGACATTGAAAGAGGCTCGAAAACAAACAAGGATATTTTCAAAACCACGTGCTTCTCCCTTATTTTTGGATTTTATAGTATAGTTTGTGGTGTAGACAGCACGTACAACTACCCAACTCACCACAAGAATCGAACAGATTTATGCTATTATTACATATTGTATGTATATACTAGGTACATGCTTCCATATGGTACGGATATAGGCATGTGTTAGCACTGCACTATTAGCAGCAGCGAACAAAAAAGAATTTCCGAAATTCTGTGGCTTGGCAATGGAATACGTTGTGGTTTCTTGATCGTAAAAGTTTATTATGTTTATAACGCATCATTAAACAAAGTTTCATCGATCCCCCTTCTTGCCACCACCATGCACCATCACTTTCCTTATTTATACGTCCACATTGGAATCAAGTGTTGGCGTGTGTGGTGGTAAGTGTTGCTATTTTCAGATCATCGCAGGTTTTCTTGTGTTTTCCCCTGGTACACAACAAGGGGGAAGCATTTTTCTAAATCATTCAGCTCGGACTCCGAACGGAACGACGGTCAGCGGTTGATATATCTTGTACCCATCCTACAAACATGCAGGACAACTTTTTATACATCTTCGTTGAAATAATCGTACAGTGCGCTCTATTCTATGAAAGGGCTAGTTTTTTGTGTCACGATTCACGAAACGCACACTTAAATAGAGACGAGATTATGTTGATGGCATGGTGACTATCATGTTGACTTTATACGGTTGACTGCTGTAGCGACAAAGCTTTTTTTGCACTTTGATGGACTCATGCCCATTTCAGTTTGACATGTGCTGATTTCAGAATGTCTCCGTACGCTTAACTAACTGCAGACAGATTGTGTATCATTCATGGCTCCATGAACCAGATGATGTTTAATAAGGGTTATCAGTATGGTTCACGTCAAATATGGTTTATTTCTAAATTGAACTTTGTCGGAGGGACTTACCGCAGAATCATGCTTTGTACTGTGAACATATTGTCGAAATTGCTGGATAAAATGAATTTTTTAATCTGGTAAAAGTCTTATCAGCCATTTGCTTTTTGTAATGCCGTTGCCGTTGTTGCTATACTATAAGCATACAAATTTTAAAATAATTAACGAAAAATGACACACGAAGGAAGACAAAGACAGCTTAATAAACTCCGTGAACCATTAAAACATCTAACAAGCAATTTTCTGTCGTTGACGCATAAAACGAAATTATTTGTCGTTATTATAAGAACGTGGACGCGTTTGTTATAATATTACTGCTCCGAAATACAAGCTGTTTCATAGAAGTATGGGTACTGGGTACCCATGTATTTTGCATAATATGTCCTTTTGTGACGATAAAAGAAGCAGATTGGACACCGTCAAAGATAAAGCAGTGTTCTGTCATGTGAGAAAATAAAAATGTACGTGATTGTAACTCAGCACATGAAAACTATTTCATCTAAAAGCTCACACTAATTCCTGGATGCCTTGTAAACTTTTAAAGTAAAAGCAGGTACATGTAGGTAAAGATGACTACGTTTAATATCATAAATATGCATGTACGAAGTTCTTGCACTAAAAACTGCAAGGATTCCTCGCTCCATAAATGGACATTCCTTTCCTGAAACCGTTTTAGTCACATTCGCATTCCAACTAGTCTGAACAAGTTAAAGTTTTCCTGAGAATCGTAATATGTGCTTTATTAAATTGTAAGACGTCATTTGCAGTGATGCCTAACACTACTTAACTCTATAGTGGGCTTGGATTAGGTCGGTTTAAAGCAGGTTTCTAGGGAAACGTCTTACACAGCATCGTAATGTGTTACTATTTTGTACATTTTTGTAACTGTATCAGGGGAAATCCCCAGTTTTGGCAGGAATAAAGTTATCATTTCTTGTGTCTGCCTGCACACACTCTGAAGGCTGAAGGTCATCACTCATCACTATCACCATACTGCAATTATCCCATTTTTCTTGGTAAATCCGTTTACTTTTGTGCAATATATTATCGTATGGTGCTTCTAAACTTTCTAGATACCAACCCGAAAGGTGAAAATGGGAGGTAACTTAATTTGAAACATTATGAATTAAAATCATGACGATATAGCATATATTTATTTATAACATATGCATTTTTGCATATATAGGTGCAGATATACATATGCATAGCTTTAGATAACATCTTTATGCATTTAGTATTACTTTGGTTCATGTGTAATCTATTTTGTTTATCGGGCAGGCAAGGTTGAAGGTTACTTTGTTAATTAGGCATACTTAGGTATTTACGAACGCTTACAATATTGCAGAAGTAAACAGGTCAAGCTGTAACATTTTCTATATGGCCACTGCACTATCACTACTAGCTGTACGCTGTACTTCGTTACTTTAATTAATACAAAATACAAGCATCTTAGGTATTCAGCTTTATTGCAGGTGGAATTATTCAAGCTCACTATGTATCAGACTTATCAACATTGGTAGGGAGACAAAAAGATACTCAGGTTGAAAATTTTCGTCTAATTTGTTCCATTTCTGGCATGAAACGTAATATTCTCACTCCCACCGAAATATTACAAAACACACAGGTGTGTGGTGTGTGCCTGACAATCTGTGCAATTTGTAGTCAGGACGTAACTTTGCTTCTTCGGGTGAGGGGTTTCCAAGCTACTTTTAAAACCCATGATAATTCAGTGTTTTTCAGTGTCGGATATTTTGGTCACGTGGCTAGCTATAATTTCATGTTAATATATCCATCCAACAAATGCCTGGCTATTTCTTTTTGTAATTCTACATCGTTAATTAGGGGTTTGATGATATAATGACGGACTGTTCTAGTTTACTTACCATTTTTGATTATACACACCATATTTTCCTTCACCTTAATATCTCCTACATATGACATAACACAGCACAACAGTTGTATCATTCTTAAGTTCTTCCACAATTTCATTATGAAATCGATATGGCCCCTTTTCGTTACACAATATGGAGGCATAAAAGATTGTTCGGGTAGTATATCTACAAAGATTCATATCATTTTTCTACTATCAGCCACATATTTGGGCAACTATCTCATTGCACTGTTTCCAATCCCAATCTAATTCATATTTGTTTGCTGCCAAGAAATTAATTAAACACTGAGATGCTCAGGCTCAGACTAGTACCATTCGAATATGTATAAATAATTGAAAGCAACCCATATCGTCTGTTGGGGATCTGAATTCCAGAAATAGCTGCGCCTGTTACAACATTGTTCGAAATTTCTTGTATGCCTACGGCTATGGCCGTTTTCTTATCGTATTACAAAGTGTTAAAACATGTGTTTTACGTAGCTTAGCACATAAAAAACCACCTAACCACCAATAATCGCCAATAGATAAGTTCATTCAAAAGTTTTACTTTTTTGAGAATGATTATTTGTCAAAACCAAGAATGTTTCTTTAAATGCAATGGAAATATAAGAAAATTGTACAAAGGCAATTTCTACACATTCGTAGAAGGAGACACGATATTTTACAAAAAATTAATACTAAACTGTTATACAAATTGCCGTTTGAAACATGTCTCTTCTAATACTTCACTCGACGTCTTCACAAGCCCGTTTTTGGATGGTTCCCCATTACTGTAGTTAACCTGCTTGTTAAGTAGGTGTGCATATATGTGTTCGACCTCACTGTTGATGAAAGGAACACTAATAATTAGGATGTAAAGATGTGCAGACATTATGCTAGTTACTTAGGCGCTATGTAATGCAATAAGCAGATTTAATAAGCAAGCACGAATCATTGGTGCGTGTCGCATAATGTGCTCATATCGCCATAACTCTTAACTTGTACGCCTCCACTCACGCAAATATCGCAGTTTTCCGTTGGAGGTCATTTGAGTAGGTATTGCTGTTATCTCTCACTAACAAAAAAATTAAATTTGATCGTGAAGCATTAAAAAAAACTTTGCCATTATTATCATTAATAGTCACCAGTCATTATCATTGCTGTGTGATTGACATTGTTGGTTGATCATGCAGTTTATACCTATAAAATCCTTGCATTAAAAAATTCTTTGTAGATAGCCGACAATATGCACATTAGACCTACATGACTCAGTAAACTTGAACTGATTTATCAACTTCAGTTTTAATAATTATTTTTACTACCAGATTTTAGAATTTCAAGACAGTTTGTCGACGTTCCATGAACTCTAAATGTTTCCTACAGGTAATTTGCCACACATTTGACATTGTAATCTTACTGTGTGGCTTCTCTACCAGACAAGTTCATGTCATTCATTTGTCATTTTATACTACTGTCACGCATCGTTTGTCAAGTCATTGTCACTGACTAATAATGCGTTTTTTATATTATCAGTTCCGCCCTGCTACAAGCATTCCTCTTTAAACCATTTTATTAAATCAAAGTCAACTTACCTATTTAGCATATACAGCTCAGTTGGTCATTCCGTAGCTGTTTGATACACATTTATGTTCTATCAATCCCCAGAACCAGAATGCCATATAAGGAAAGTTGTCTACAGGAGATTAGATACTTGAACCACTGCATTTCCATTTTCAATCGTATCAAATATCGTACACACGATGTTGTGGACATTAAATGCTTACGCATAATTTGTTAGATGCAGTGTTCATCAAGCGTCATCAACAATCATGCGTAATATATCTTTGTATAAAACGAATTAGGAAATTCAAATGTGTACATAAAAATCCAACCCACGCTCAAAAAAGGCAGTGAACTTCAAGCTGGACAATGGAATATTATGTACATACTCGAATGAATTGCAGAATTAACCAGTTTAAAAAATAATTCGTTGATCCTCAATTCCATCTCATTGGCACATTCCTTCATAATCTTTGTTTGACAAATGTGTTGTGTGCCACTTTACTGTCGCAGTCTGTTGAAAAGCGTATTTCGGTTCGTTCATTAAGCCAAGTACGAATGAGATCTGAAAGCGTCTAGTCTGGGTGTAAGCTACTGGTAAATGACACAGTCATTGTGCAGATGCTCTAAATCAATTCGGCACACATTTTAAGTATTGATCTTAATGGGAAATTCGATAAAGTGACAAGGATACAGGGATTGAGAGTAGGTATTTGAATTACACAAAGTTTTACATGAGGGGTCGAGGACCTTAGATAAAAATGTACATGTTCTGCTGGTGCTGCAAACTTTCTCTCAACTAGCTGCTGGAACAGGGAATGTGAATGTAGTTAAAATATAAGGGCATGAGAGATGTATGCATATTATTTGATCGTATCTGTATTTTTAGACAAGTTGATTCCTCTACGTGTCTTTTAGTTTTTATTGCGTGTGAATGTTCGTATTTTGACTCCTCCTAGTGTTTCCAGACATAAATTACAGCTCTCTTATACGGGAAGTGAAGTAACAATAAAATCGACAAAAGTCTACTTATAACCCATAACGACTTGAGAGGAATAAGACGATTCCGTTTTGTTTATATACATTATTCGACCTTATATGCGTGACAATAATTCGTTTAATATTAAATTACATAGAATGTGAATGGTTATTTTTACACCTTGTAAAATTTCATTAATGTAAAACGTAACGTAAACGTAATTATAGTCGTTTTGTGGTAGATGTATGTATTCTAGAGAAACTCCTTCAAAATTATAGCACAGGGGACAAAAAATTCTTCAGAAGTGCTTTTTGGCATAAAAGTACATGCCTGGACAAATAGAAACTCGCCTTTCATATATTCTGATGTGGCTGCTGACTCCGCTGAATCAGCCGAACATGTTTTGAAGCTCGTTACGTTTTTTATTGAAGCTTTGCTGAGTGTGCCAACAACTGCCGTTTTTATTGGACTGTTGGTAGTAGAGATTACGAAAAGTGGAAAACTCTGTTTTCCCAACGGTACAGATAAATTAAAAACGACTCAACATAATTCCGATGGATTCTACCTTTCCCACATGCGAAGTAAAGAACAGGTATCCAGAAAACATTTTCATGACTCATCACTGTCCAAGCAAAATTTCATAATGCTTTCGCAATTTCGCTGCTGTCGTTTTACTGTCCGGTTCTGATGTTCAATTGAGGCATGCATTTATAGTGTACCCGACGCAAATATGATATTGTGGAGTATGTATGGTAGAAAATTGTATGGGGTATTCTATTTTTCGAAATATATTACCTATCCAAGTAAGACACGACATGTCTGCACTTGGACAACTTACAAAATAAGCAGTACGAAATAATTTTCTCTTTTTAACTTGGCATTATTGCAGATCCTAGTGGAAGAGGAATGTCTCAGTTTATTCGGCAACCTGTCCTCTGTCCCGATGAACGTGACATGCCTTGGACATGCTCCTACCCTCAACCAGTCAAGAATGACCCGGGCCATCATTCTTATTGCAATGGCCGTTTTTTCTCTAATGGGAAATGTGGCAACGATGCTGAGCATACGAAAGTCTAAGAGACACAAATCAATCCATGTTTACACTCTCATTTATCATCTCTCCATCGCCGATCTTTGGGTTACCTTCTGGTGCATCCTTGGAGAAGCCCTGTGGTAAGTAGTTTTTTTCTCCGCTTTATGTGTTTTACGCCAATTCAAGACATTATTACTAAATAACTCTAGGAGACCAAGGAACGGAAACACGATTATAGAGATAAAACAGGTCATACGACGCGTACTAGTATAAAGAACATGCACAGCTCCAAAATACGTATATTGAAGGAATGACTCACTAGGATGAACACCCTCGCAATTTCTACAAAATATTGTTTGCCCTCCAATTCATCTTGCAGTAAAACTACGTGTCGCCATAAAGCTTCATTTGGAAGAAAAGCTCACACTAGGATGTCCTTCCCACAACAGCAATAATAATAATACGTCGTCAAATATGGTGGTTACGCATGGTTTTTACGTAAAGATTAATAATTTATCGCATAAGTAACTTTAAGTCAAGACTTTTAAGGTTTCGACGCATAAATGTCTAAATCGTTTATACGGTACTACTGCGAGTAGACCCATGTGTTAAAAAGACAAGTAAAATATCTATCGAAGATGACTTGCTATGTCGTGGTTGACAAGATATATTTTACGATGGTTTTGTAACGCCACAAACAACTGTGATGGCTGTTGTAGCGTCGGACAGAATGATACATGTCATGTAGTGCACCTCAAACTTCTATTGCTATAGTGTCTATCGTCATTATAATGCTCTATATACACACAAAAGACAAGCTTCTACTATTTTTTACCAACTTTATTTTCTTTCTGGCAACCTCATACCGACGTGTTCAACACTTGGTTCAACTGGGAGAAATTAAGAGTTTAACTTTTGATAGGTGTCTTAGAGTATCACGGCCTTGACATTATTAGGAGAGCTTGTTTAAACTTTCATTTTCCGTTTCATTGGAAATAACACCCCATTATTTGTTTCTGCGTATTATCACATATCGTTTCTTCATGAATGAAGCAAATCACCCTCTTTCTTTCGTTTAGTACGTGTTTTAGTTTTCTAGAAATTATGTTTTACTTCAAATGCGACTTATACATATTCATCTGTACTGCGATGCGAACTTCCCTAACTACTGACAGATAGGCAAACATCGTTAGTCATTCTATAGAAAGTCAGTTTTCTTTACCTAGCCTAGCTGAATAGATATTCCAGCTATTTTACGTCAGCATTCAGTCGCCTTTCATCCTTAGAAATTACATGATCACTAACCACCGGATATATATTTTTAAGTGTTCAAAGGAACTGAACTATGACGTACACGTCTTTGCCGTATGCGTATGCTTGGTCGTACATACTATATATTAATAGCAATTAGTGATCTACAAAGGATCAAACGTAAAAGCATCGTTAAAATGAAGCGGACACTATGGCTCCCCATATTTAAATTATCACATGAACTAGGATTTATTTATAAATTAAGAGCAGATTTCTTTGGTAAAACTTAAGGCAGAATAGCAGCAGTAACGGTGGTATGGCTTTGTACTTCGACCTTTAACTGTACAAAAACTTCCAAACATCGGTGAGCTTCCTTTCAAAATCACATTTTAAACGTACTATTGACAGAGTGGTTTAGACTATACTTGTCATTTTTACGTTGAGCGTCAAGTTTTTGTGCATAAACAAACCACTAATGACCAAAGTTAACTACCACTAAACAACTGAATTTTTTGAAGACATGCTTAGAAGACATGCATTTTCAGCTTTTTCATTTATTATAGGCTATAATTTATAGCAGTAGTGGTCCCAATTTGAAACAAAAAATAAGTTTAGTATATTTTCCCAAATTAGTCCAACACTTCCCACCTTACTTTTGCTGTTCCAATAGAAATGGTTGATTCAGTGCATAATTTTGAATGAATTTTAATTTGCGCAATTTTTATAGGTGCCGGGGTACACATATTATTACATTAATGGATGGGTGATAGGTTACAGTTACAAGGGGCTTTGCTATGTGTACACGTTGATATCACAAAACATTTTGTAATTTGTATGAAGCGCTTGTGGCATGGCGTATTATAAGTACGTCACGGCATGCTACGTGTTTTGTGAAGGGCCATCGTTGATGATAATGATTAATGATGATTAATTTCATGTAGAGCTCTTCGTGAATACGTATCAACGCAACAATTAAATGTTTCAAGTGTAAGTTCACATTATAAAGCCCAATATTGCTAACCATTTTGTGCACCATCATTTCTATTCAAAGCAGCTTGCTATGAGAGCGTTTCTAAGAGATGGGAAAAGAGTTTCGGGGAAAGCAGTTTTCAGGAAGGAAGGACGTAAAGGACTGAGACTGAGGAACAGCGTTTGTATGTGTTAAATACGTGGAAGGGTTCTAGTGTAAATATAATTACCAGAAAGAAACAAATATTGCATATTTAAAAATTAGCTCGCCGACGGATAGTTTTTCTGGAATTTTGTTGTGTTGTGGTTGTTCACAGGGCATCAGCATTAGATCGACAAAAGTTTTTAAGCTTAGAAAATGGCATTCAAATTTTCAATCTGTAAACGCAAAGTCGCAATGCCAGTGGTAAAAGTACTGTCACACAATCATAACAGAACTGATTTTAAGTCAACTGTGAAAGGTAGCATAACTGAGACTGAGGAACAGCGTTTGTATGTGTTAAATACGTGGAAGGGTTCTAGTGTAAATATAATTACCAGAAAGAAACAAATATTGCATATTTACAAATTAGCTCGCCGACGGATAGTTTTCCTGGAATTTTGTTGTGTTGTGGTTGTTCACAGGGCATCAGCATTCGATCGACAAAAATTTTTAAGCTTAGAAAATGACATTCAAATTTTCAATCTGTAAACGCAAAGTCGCAATGCCAGTGGTAAAAGTACTGTCACACAATCATAACAGAACTGATTTTAAGTCAACTGTGAAAGGTAGCATATATACACGCACACAATCAAATGGTACTTAACTGCTGTTTTATGCCGGATACACATGTGCACTATACTAACATACTTTCCACGAAATAAGATGATTATCGCGAAGAGTATATCATTACCGAACTTGTAATTTTAGAGCGCAGGTCCCCAAATCTCCTCGGGCCAATGTATGGACATTAAAACCAATTATTTTTATTAGAAAACCTACCATTCCGAATAATCGAGACTAAATTGAATAGACGTATCCAATATATACATTGTAATATTGAATATGATACCTGCTATTGTACGGGAGGTTATATATTGTCACAAAGTACAAACTACGATATAAGGTAGTATGTATGTGGGCTCTTTGAATGGGATAGATTTCCTAACATAATTCATTGTTATGCGGTTCTTATTCATAGCGCACATGTATTGTATTCATTTTACTGCTACAGTCCTGCCAGTCCTATCAAAAGAAGATTTAACAAGTGGGACATCCCACATTCATGCGACTGTATTAAAAAAATAAACCTGGGTGCTTTTCAGGAAAAAATTCGTTGTTATAACCACAAGGGCAAAGTTTGCTGTGGCTGCCTCATTAATTTAATGAAAGGTAATTAATTAGTTTCAGAAATTTCGGTCCTCATTTTCCATCCCCCACTGCCCTCATCAACTTCGCAAAACTTGTCGTCATCATCAGTCCTAATGGACCAGAGTCCCCAGTTTTGGTTTTCCATTTGTATACCCTGTGGCTTGTCTTGGTTCAATAGACTAGTGGGTGTACAGGTGTACGTGTGCACAAAAGCTTTTTTTTCTAATCGCCACTGGTTGTTATATCTTTCATCTGTCTATGCGGTCGTATTACATACAGCCAAAATAATAATGCAAAAGCCTGATCATCTAATCTCTCCCTCTTGTTATTTTACTTCCTGTGCTTGTGACATATAATGAATAGGCGTGCTCAGACGTAATATATTTAACACATTGAATTCTAAAGGTCTGCTTGTGGCATGTTCTTGGTCTGTTTGTGTAACCTAGCTAATGAACAATTTTTCTCTCACTTATACACAAACTTTGCGTGGAAGTAGCAGATTGTGTCGCTACTTATTACTGTGTAACAGTATAATAATAATGTACTCATAGATGAGATACTATCTTTTCTGTGTGCTATATAATATATACATATACCATGTCCCAAAAAGTTACATATAAATAATGCAAATCATATAAATAAAAGAACTTTATCTAAAGCACACATAGACACGTGGAGTAATATGTACATAAAAGAATTTGAGTATTGTGTGATCTCACGAAGAAAGGAGTGGCATAGTGCGATACGTCCCGTCTCTTGGTAAAAAGTTGGATTTATAAATAGCCACGAGTACTCAATATTGTTTACTTTCAATTTTTTAAAATATTAGGCGCAATGTGTGCGCTATTATCTTTTATAATTATTTTGCTGCATACGCTTTTTATTGATTTTTGTTTGTTCGTAAATGATATATGAGAATTTAAAACAGAAGCAATAATGTTTGTAGATATCTGAGCTATTTGCATTTAAATGCACATATGCATGAGGTAAACTAGTCATAAATTTTTACGAGGATATGGTAACGTGCCTCGTATGTTGCAGCACTTCAAATTTTTATATTTTGGGCTATATTGTTGTATTCACGTTACCGATAAATCATGACATTCCTTTTTTCGATTTAAACTTCATGTTCAAATTGTCCAAAGTTGTAGTATATGAAGAAAATAGTAATAAAGTATATGAGGACAAACATAAACATACATACACATATGTCTACATGAGAAATAAAATGCATGATTTGCAATTTGGAAAATCAATTTTCAGCTACGATATATCATATCATAAAAGGGTCAAACCCAATTGAGTGAAAGTCAATATATCCAAATAATCGCGGTATGCGCCAGTGTATTACATTTCTATGTTAAAGAACACAGTTAAAAATGTGATCTACCCCTTAAATTATAGGATAAACACTACTAAATATTTAACAATTATTGACACAAGTCAAACGACGACTACTGTACGGTTCTGTTAAAATTTGATTTAACAAGAGATCTTCAGTCTTTTTAATGTGCAACAAAAAAAATCTTACACAATTATCTGTTGGGGATTCATATATATGCATGTACCAAAATTTAACCCGTTGAATTTGAATGTAGAACGGTCATTTTTTGTAAGAAAGCAAAGAGAATAATCCAGTAGGAAATCGCTTGGAAATCAATTCACGAAATCAGTTTTTCTCAAAACCGTTTTTGTTTCAAGTGAAAAGTACGGATGGCTGGACGTCAAAAAAATAAACACTACTTAAAACTATCACACTTCCTATCTAGCTCTGCTGTGCAGGACTATCAAATAAATACAGAATTTAATGTACCTGAAGCAATAGCTCCGTGCACTACTGTTGCTGTGCATTCGCCGAACTTTTCATGGAAAACATTGAAACCCACCAATGCATAAATTCGCTGTTCATTCGCTATCAAAATAAGTATTTAACCCATGTGCATGCATTCCCCGATATCCCATTACGACAGCTTGCATTTGGTTATCATAGAATGGGTGAAAGGCACTTATTGCAATCATTAAATAACGTATTTCAAGGGGCGACAAGATACACGTTCCCACTTGTGTCGTGCACAATAAACAATTGGCTGTTCATGGCTAACGACTAACGACGCGCAAAGATATCAATATATTTATTATATAGATGTATTCCGCATGTAGTAAGTATAGTAGCCTATAACATGAGAAACAACATCTATCGTTCTCATATAAAATTTTATAATGCCTAGCGAACACGGTCTTTAATTGTACGCTGGCTGGCACTAGTTTCATTGTATTTTAACTCCAACCAGGAAGTTTTATTTTGTTTCTCATGGTAGATGCCTACAAGAGTGCCTCCAAGATAAACACACCAGAGAGCTGCAATGGACAAGCAATTGAATGGAATTATAGTGAGTGATTTATGGTAAATAGTCATCCAGCTTCTCTCTCCTACATTCTTACATTGCATAAACTGGAAAACATAAATGAGACATATATGTAATTACATTTTATTCTTAAACACAACACAGCTTATTTTTACGTCTGCACTCTTTTTGTCTTGGAAAGTTGTACATTTATAACTTTACTTTAAAGTACAAAGACGAAATTGCAAAGATGCTTTACTTTACAGACGTTTTCAGTTCTTTCTTCGGGGAAGTGAAAATTTTCAGCGTTTAGAGATTCTTTGTGCAACGATGCAATGCAGTTGAAGCGTTTTCTCGTATGAGTTGTAAACTCGCTGAGTTGTGAAATGCATAAACTGGAAAACATAAATGAGACATATATGTAATTACATTTTATTCTTAAACACAGCACAGCTTATTTTTACGTCTGCACTCTTTTTTGTCTTCGAAAGTTGTACATGTATAACTTTACTTTAAAGTACAAAGACGAAATTGCAAAGATGCTTTACTTTTTTACAGACGTTCTCAGTTCTTTCTTTGGGGAAGTGAAAATTTTCAGCGTTTAGAGATTCTTTGTGCAACGATGCAATGCAGTTGAAGCGTTTTCTCGTATGAGTTGTAAACTCGCTGAGTTGTGAACCTTTGCGCCTTTGATATATCTTCATGAGCTTTTTTTTTAATTAAACTGATAAATGACCTTGTGGAATTCAACGGGGTAAAATTCCGACCAGTTATCTTTGCGTTACTGATATAATAAGAAATTGGAGTGTCCAGAAAACGCGAACATTTACCACCATCATGAGATTTCACAACTCGCGTAATTTCCTTTTCTCTTTTCCTTATTTTTTCCCCAGCAAAATGTAATGATTTTTCCTCTTTTTCGTCTTCATTTCTCTATTACGTAAATATTCTCTTCCAAACATTCGTCAAATGAAACCTAAAAAATGTAGCTTTCCATGAAGGATCGATGCGGAACTGACGAACTTTTAAGATAAGTTGCTAAACTTACGTTCCAGATTGAGACCCATAATTTATTTTCAGGCTCTTAAATGAACAGCTTGCTTTCAGTTCTTAAATGTATCCAATCTTCCGTCACATTCCTATCGTTTGCGCATTAACCGCCTTATAAAATGGACTTGGGTAGGAGGAGGATGTAAAAACAAAAAAGTTCCGCAATGATTCTAGGTCACAAAAATCTTCTAGGCCGTTCTATCCTCATGAAAATAGATTGACAAAATCTCAGCTTGTCGGACGAGTGAAAGAAGTTCACTTGGAAGTTGGAACCCAAATTGTAGCGTGAACCAGAAGCGTAGAATCTATAGATTTTAGACCTGCTTGTAAGCTGTTTGTATGGCAAATACGAGGGAAGTAGTGGCAGTTTACATTACACGGTATGTTGTTTCAGACAAATGAGTTGCCAAGATTGGAATGACAAAAGACTGATTACTTCCTTACTCCAGCCAACCCGTATTCTTCACCTCCCGCTACCAGAAATTGGGGTACATGTGCTCTTCTCTCTCAACTGCGGCTACGTTTGGTAATGTTTATTTAGATGACGACAACGACTCACGTAAACATATAAATCTCTAGTGGCGCTAGTCCCCGTGATAGGTATATGCCTGCAATGCAAGTATAAATTAATGGAAATGTATTAATAAAGCAAAAAAAACGCCCACGTCTGAGGAAAGATTTTCATTTAATTAAACCAAGCTAAATGGAAAGTCGCGGGTTGATGTAGGATTTCGTTTTACAGTTGATACATGACACATGCCCATCTATATAGGTAGGTACATACTATTACTCCAGCTAATATAATTTTTCTACCTGGAAAGACTATTTATGGAGTATAAAAGCATATTCTCTATTGATTCTTCCCCGTTGGCGATTTTACCAAATATTTTGACACGTTTTCTCTATATCATAGCAAATACGGCATCTGTCGTTATCAACACCGCGTTTAGTCTACGCGAGTACATTGAAAAGAAATCAAGAGCAGATGTCTCAGATCAAGGCAAGGTTCTTCGAAACATTGGTTTTGTCACATGCCGCGTTGTGTACTATTGAAGTCATTTTTCATCATTTTTGGATATACGACGAAGAGTTGTAACCAAAGGAAAAGCAGTTTCCTTTTCTTATTTTTTTATTCTTATTTCTTAATTTCCTATTCCTCGCCTCGTGCTTGACGTCCTTTCTCATTCATTATGCTACACTTAACTCTCTAGTTCTCTGGTAAACTTGAAATTCGCTTGCTACATAGAGTATTTATATGAAGTTCGTCTTACCATTAATACGGCAAAATGTACTGAAAACTGTCAACTGAATGTATAACTACGTTTTATGTACTTTCAAAGATACATTGATGGCCGTCTCCAGTTTGTTCTCTTTTGTTGTTGCACAGTCGGATCATAAACGAACATATTTTTAGCCATGCATATTCGGATAGGTCCAACAGTCCACAGTTTCATTATAAATGTACAATTTCGTAGAAACCGAAACATTTCGACTTTATTTCAAAGTAAAGAACCAAACTAAAAAGCTGTGTATTTGAAAGGATCCCTGACGAGCTACAGCTATACTCATCTGGTGTGATATGGTAATTGTTAGCCTTGTAGTATTCATTCATATTGTATTGTGACGGCTGTACCTCGTGTGATACGGCTGTACCTCGTGTGATGCCAAATTCTGTTTAGGATTTTTCTTGTGGCGGTTGTGGCTGCCTGTGTCTTGCCAAAAAAATACAACGAATTTTTCATTGTAAAATGCTCTACAGTACTTTCATATACAAGGCTGCATGTAAGTGATGTTAGAAACCATGCAAGTCCCTTTGATCTGCATGTTCTTTGTTATATTATGTAAAAGTAAGGCAGAGTAACATTTTTTCACCATTTCTTTCGGTACCGTCGTCACACACGGCTCATATAATACAACCAGAACTAGGATTTGTGTATGTACCATAATATTGCTTTTTTCCGTGGGAATGTTTTGGCAAGCTGACGACAGACCAATGGAAAAATGTGGATGCCCATTACATAAATAATAATTGTTTCCTCTCGGAATTGTGGATAAGATGAATTCCCACTCCACACGTACGTTGGCATATACAAAAGAAAAGGATCCATTCACGGGAACTCATCCATTGTCAGAGTAGGAAGTTCATTTCTAGGTTTCTTTTACTTTACAGCACAGCGCCCTTTCACCCTTCCTGGTGTAAAATATAAAGGAAAATTAAATCTCAAAATGACGGTGCGGGAACTCTTGTAAATGTTTAGGCACTCAATTTACTTCAAGCTAAAAATGTTGGGCAGTAAATTTAGTACCCTACAAATTAAATGTTTTAAACATCAAAGTCATCGGTGTAAAAGCTGTGTGTGCTTAATGAATTCACTTATCATTCATTCCTCAAACAAAACGCTCTTCAAGATTCCATTAGATATGCATTAGATATGTGTGTAATTAATTTTCTTTTAGCAGTATGGTTTTGTGGTTAGGGAGAAACCTTATAAATAAATCGAAGCATTGTACTTTATTTCGAGTTTACTCAACAATCCGTCGAGAGAAACTACGCACAGGTCACAGTGCGTTCTTACTTTCAGTGCATAACTCAATTTAAAGGGAGCATATCCGCCATTGATGAATTAAAAAATAAGAAAAGGCTAATGTAACCACTACATTGTGACGGTGTTATGTTCCACGCATCAGCAGTTGACATTCTGCAATTTCCACAGCCATAATGTATAAGTAGATTGTTCAATTCAACTTTTCTTTTCAAATATCGAAAACTGTTCCAGGCAAATAAATGAAAGTCGCCGTTATTGTTTATACCTTACATTATCATTTATTGTTTCGTACTTCGTTATGTGTAATTACTGCTTTATTTACTTATGACAAAGGACGAAGGCAGTGCACGCAAGCAAAATAATCTGATTACCCATTTCCTCTTTCGATTTCTCTTGTCAGCCACGTTTATTTCTCTCTTCGGTAAAATTGCGGCTAGGCATGTGACATGTTTTATTGCTATTCTTCTATCAAAATAGATCATTTTCCGCAGTAATACACACGATAATTTGTCCATATATTACTATTTGCTTAAGTCATAATATCTCTAGTGTAGCGCAGTATGATGAATAATGCGGAAAATAAACACACTTCTTTTGAAATGAAACACTCCATCACATAAGAATCACGAAACCAAGCCAATTCTCTACATTCATGAAATTATGAATTTTGTGTTTTTCTCAGCATTAAATTCAATTCAGCCTGTTCAAACAACTCCGGCATTCTGGTGAAATTTGGCAGAAAGTTTGTATCAAAATACAAAACTCCTGAAAATGAAACATGCATTGTGTTGCCAATTGTGGAGGGGGTGTCTGGACGTATTTGAGGTATCTCTCACTTTTTTGGATACCTCATGGAAAAGTTTGTTGTATAGGTTGATGACGGTGGCGTGGCGGTGAGCACTAGCCAGCATATAAAGTGAGCCGCATTTTCTGATTAAATTAGACTTGGATCCTGTGCCTGGGATGGAATAACTTTTTTCTTGCAGTGCATCCAAAAAGCAATAAGATCTATGGAAAAGGGAAATGAGGGTATGTGAAGACCATAGAAAGGGCTCGTTTAAGCTTAGTTCAATACAATGTTTTCTGCTGATTTATTCGCCCTTCATAGAGTTTGATACAAATATCCAGTTTACACAAACAGCAAAATGTTGTTATGTCCATGTACGTTTTCAGAAAATCTTACTAAGCAAACACCAGTGAGCAACTTCTGGTTAAACCTAACACAAATTTTCCATTTTTATTCCAAGTGCAATACGTATTATATAACGTTCTGCTAACAATTGGCCCTTTTTAAGAATACTAACTACCTAGTTTTAAAATGCAATCGAAATCTGCGCATAAACAAACAAATATAAGAGCGAGTATACATAAACTACATATAATAGCATGAAGTTATGCTCTGTGTGAAAGCGTGCACGTGCATACATAGACAAATGCATTCACGCCACTAGTTGGTATCTTATTTGATTTACTTTTGTTACACTCATATACGTACTACGTACCCAACTGATTAATGTATACGGCCGTCATCCGAGATACGGCTGGCAACAAGTTTAGGTGGAAATTTTTTGGTGGAGTTTAAAATATTCTTTCCCTTGTGCCATTTTTGTGGAAATAAAGTTCTCTCTCTCCCTTCTTTCACCACCATTTTCGTTCCTCAAACAAACCTGCGATTTTTCGGCCTTCGCTTGTCATACAGATAAGTTCGTTCGAATGAACAAGAACATCTATCCATAATATACGTTGTATTATTACAGGAAAAGTACAGATAAAGCCCATATGTATCAGTGTCCCGTCACGTTCATGAACCGATGCACGCTGACAAGCACTCCATGCTTTCACCACAAAGCCTACGCCTTGATTTAATGCTACACACTTCAATGTGGCAGGCACGTCATGTAGGAAAATAATATGATCCTCAAAATGCGACCATAAACTCTTACAGTTGTGAAGTAATAATGATATGCAGCCACCACTATACACGATACCTCAGCTACACTAAACGACTGGTAGAGAAGTAGCTGTTAGACCTTTGAATTTGGTGGGTTTATAAGCTTAGATTCTTCTGTACTAGTATCATGTTCCGTAACCGCATGTGAATTATTATTGTACAGATAATTCTACAGATGCACTGTTCAACATCCATTTTGAAATACTGTTTGTGAGTAGATGATGGAAATTTACAATCAGAGAGCGACAGACAGACAGATGATGTACTAATAACGCATCTAAATGCCGTCACCTATACAATTTAGAATTCTGCCAGTCTTCGCTGCTTATCACAATAGGCATAGCACCATTGACAATATAACCCCACAGGCTTGTTTTTGAAGGGAAAGTGTGACGTGTAAGAAATACATACTTTTAGGATCCAAAATCCTTGAATTGACGTGAGGAGAAAGTCAATCATATACACGAAAATTGGGCTGTGAAGCCAATTGATACAAACAGGCATACCATTATTATACCCTTTTTAAAAGGCTTTATAGGTGTAAAGTGTAACGGAAACGGAACATAGCGCTCTCAGCTTAAACCGTGCAGGTTATTTACCTCAAGGATGAAATTCTGAGAGGAGCAATTTTGCAAGCATGTCTTTACACTTACAGTCTTGAAATAATATGTGTATTTTTGTTGAATTCAACACAATTTGAGTCATACCGTGCGTACCTACAATAATACATCTTTGCGCTGCATTCCTTTAAGGAAAAGCAATGTCTTCATTGAATGAATACTTCACTTGACTTTGGAAAGAATGACACAAGAAGAAAAGAATTCAAGAATTACTACTTTCATAGAATTTTTTCTTTCTGACACGCTTTTGATTTTCAATGTAAATACCGACGACGAGCGGAAATCCCTTTCATGTTCCACTTTTACTTTCCTCTTTGCATAAATATATTACCATCTTACAATACACAAAATAGACTTCGCCTGGCTTGTAATAAAATGTCGACTAATAGTCCTAAGTACTTGGTTGTGTTCATTGCTGCAAACGAAACGTATTTTCTCATGACTGTAATGAAAGTCGGCATCGTCGTAAATACATTTCTTTCTTTCCGCTTTCTTTTTTCTTTAGAAAAAACGCTAATAATAGTAAAAGCAAGAATGTTCGTAATAATGTGTAATGATGATCGTTATAATCGTGTCATTATTGTACGAAACTGCGGTTCAGCAGCAGGACTCGTCTTACTTCTTTGAGTTCTCCAACCTACTTTATACATTATGCATGCTTTACATGTATTCATTTTAACTTGTCATATCCTTATTACTCTCGTGAATGCCGAGAAATTGTAGCAGGTCATACATGGCGTGCATTATCATGTAAGACCGAAGTAATGGATGAACCAGACGTCCCGTATAAAGCTACCACCGCTAAGCCTTGTCATTCTTTCTTCTTCTACACATCATCTACACAGCACTTTTTATTTGACAGCTATACGGTAAAAGTAAAAGTAGATACTGTGCAAATGCTCTGGAAAAATATGCTTTATTCAGACAAAGAATGGTTTCTCCCTACACGCTTGTTCGTGCTTTTGACATATTACTTTTTATTTAGTGTGGCGGGGGCGCGCAATAGAATTGAGCATAATGGTGGTTGGGTACATTCATATTATTGACGACAATGGAAATAAACGTACGCTAACCACCCAACTAACCAAAGTATGCTTCTCATCCTTTTTTCCTTTTCTTTTTTACCGAAAAGGAAGCACCCGTGTGTACCCAGTCCGGAATGCCTGTCTGTGTTTTCTTTTAAAAGAATAAGGCACAAAAGGGTTGAACGTGGTTGCTGGCGAATGAAGTCAATTTTTCTTGCAAGTCGCATAACATATTATCGTCACTCCTACATGCATGTATGGCAACATTAAGTCCACTTCGTTAGTAGTTCTAAGTTCTCAGATGCAAACAAAAAGCAAAAAGCCGTTCGTGTTTCTTCTGGAAGAACGTTTGAAACTGCTGTGTAGGTGTAGTCTAAGCGTGGTATTCAAAAAAATAATGTTTTACGGTGGGTAGGGTGGTGGTGGGTATGTGGAGGAAACGATAACGGAATCGCTTTTCTAGGCTTTGTCATATCGCGGCGAAAGAGGAGAGCTTAGAGCAGACGGGAAAGCTAATAGAACTAGAAAGAGTCGGAAAAGATGCACAGCAAGTCCTTCCGAAAAGTTGCTAGTCCGTCTGGATCTTTCTCAACTACTAAGGAGGAGAGCTTAGAGCAGACGGGAAAGCTAATAGAACTAGAAAGAGTCGGAAAAGATGCACAGCAAGTCCTTCCGAAAAGTTGCTAGTCCGTCTGGATCTTTCTCAACTTGTAATGGATTCTGGTGTTACCACTACCAAGCGATGTTTTTTTGAGAAAATGCTCTTCTACATCACCATCAGCTTATATTTTGCTGAGTTTCGTCTTCATATTTTGTACATATATATTATATCGTAGCATTATTTTTGGAAAACAATGTCATGTACCATGTACTTTTTGCAGCTGGATGCGATATGTTCGAAATGTTCAATATAAGTATGCCTTATAATGGATTAAACTTAACATTGGGTCTGTCTGCTGTAAGCCCAGACAACATTCATCTCTTGCCCGGCACTAGCCAGTTCAATCAGAACGGCTTCAATAGCCTTACTAGGAGGAGTAAAGACGATGGTTTCCAACTAACTCGAACATGACGGGAACTTCACTTTTTCGCTGTTTGCTCTATAATGGAAAGATCGTACAAGAGAGTACTGCCAAATCAATAAACGTATCAGTAATATTGCCTTCGGAAGGAAGTAGTGTATTTGCAGGAAAATTCATTTATNGTACAAGAGAGTACTGCCAAATCAATAAACGTATCAGTAATATTGCCTTCGGAAGGAAGTAGTGTATTTGCAGGAAAATTCATTTATTTCCTTTCTGAATAGACACTTGAGTATTTTCAATGGGAATTTCAATTCAATGGTAGCAGTTTAATGAAGGTATGCATGTCTGTGAAGCATTAATGAGACACCAAAAAAGTCACGGAGATATATGTGTTTTGTGTATGTATTTATAGCACACTCACGTGCAGTTCACGAGAAACTTTCATTATTATCATGTTAGCTAGACTTCAATGTTCAATATCATATTATATTGAACGTCTTATTATAAGCACCACTATCATTACCGTCATCAGTTTGTATATTTATGCATGACGTCAGTTGTCATTTTGTTTTTCTGTTTCTCTTTCATCGGTGGAAGAAAATCCTACAGGAAATACAAGAGACCTTTGACACAGAAAAGCAGTTTGGTTTACGACGAGCGTTCCAGATTCGTGCAAAAGATTTATAGTCTGTGAAGGAGTTCAAGAGACGTCTAACGTAACAGGGCTTTAGAGCTTGCTAAATGCTAAATGAATTTGGAAGTGGTCGGGTTATAAATGCGATCACGTTTCAACTTCATACACCGATTTTCAGACACTTGTATAATATACATTCATCTTACACACGGAAAGAAAGAAAGATCAGCTAGCAATAGTAAGCATAACAAAATGAACAAACGGTAATAAATAATATACTAAAAATCCGTCAACCTTAGTGCTTCTTGGGTATATATGGGTTAATTTGAAAGACCTTCACCTGAAAATCTCTTCGCAGAGAAAAGTTTAATTTATTTTTCAATTTACTGTAAAAAATTTAAATCTTATATGAGTGTATGGACTCTCAGTAAATATATATAATATAAATGACTGCGCGCGACCACTTGGAAAAAGTTTATGGGAAAAACTGAAGGTGCATCCTATCCTAATACCTCATCAATCTAGCGTATATGCCATATGCGTTTTAGTACTACGAACCAAGTCTAGAATTGCGTTTTTTTACATTTTGTATAACTGTCTCAAATTTCAAGCCAAACATTCTTCTCTTTTAAAAACTGACGTAAGTATAACAGTGGGCCTAAAGATTTTTTTCACTGATAGCCTCTCTGAAACGTTAGGGTTAAACACTTCTGTTTTGTTCTACAGCTATTTGCGTAGGAAATAATGCTAAATAATGTTTAAAGCTCAAAGGGGAAAATTACTTTCTTTGAATAGGAAACTACAAATCCTAGTTCCACAGTTTATAATACCCATCAAAAATAGAAAACTTCGTAAAGCAGCTTTGGATGTTTGCGATATTTCAAGAAATAATCGATTATGCTCATTCACATTGAATATGTTTGTCATCTTGTATACAAAAAAATAGAGCATATTTAAAGAAAAACAAGATATACAAAAGAAATATGAAATGCCTGAAAACCAATTTGTTAATCCAATACATTATATTCCCTTTCATATTGATTTCCTTTTTGTCTTCCAGTGCATATTTGAAATTCATCTAGCTTGATGTGTGTGAACATAAGTTAATAGTTGATTTTACCGGTTATAAATACATAATTGATAATTCATGTCGTTATGTATAGACTGATTGTTTACAAGTACGCTGTGTGCGAAAACCAAATACAAGACAAATTTGAATAAAATGTAAAATTTGACATTCTGTTGTATACATAGGGAAAACATGAATAAATGAACCTTTCTGACCTCGAGGCAAAACAATAACTGGCCATGTGATTAATATAAAACTCTGCATACTCGTATACACGGCCATAAATACTTTCTTACGGATTGGAGTCGTGGTTCTTTGCCATTTTGGAGACTTCCGGTTAATACAACAATGGTACACAGTATTTCAGTATTTCTGTGACTTGTTATGGAAAGTTGCTATGGTTTTTTTAATTGCTGAAGCACTGTACTTGCATAAGACTCGAATTTTTTTTAACTCTTTGAACAAATTGGGAAAGTAAAAGTATGTGCGTCTAACGTTTACGTTTACAATATAATCTTTTTAAACAGTTGTAGATAGTATGAAATTTACACTTTACACGTACATCTTGACAACTAGTTTTAGTAATTTGTTGCATATGCTAGTACGTATAATTATATTCTAAAGAATTACAACAGTTGTTATTGTTACGATGAATTGTATAGTAATAAAGGTATTTTTATACATTTTTTCTTACTACTATAATCCTCCCATGACCTGGCTGCAGTTCAATATCTCCAACTCTAACATGAATGCAATATCAAAAACAGCATATCGTATCTAATTTTTATAATGCGGTTTGCTGCGGTGGTTCCTTTCCCTGTTTTGGAAGTTAAAATTTATCTTCGGTGTTCATTTGTCAGGCTTTCAAGTCTTGTCATTGGCGTTTACCTACGCACACCTAAAGCTCGTTTTGCCCAAAGAACTGTAGTGAAAACTATGGTGTGTGACTTGACAATATGGAAGTATACAAAATAAATGGTTTTATGTTTTTCAATTCCAGGTTTCTTACCGTTGAGTGGAAAGCAGGTAACTGGGGATGCAAAGTGTTCAAATTCTCCCAAATGTTTGGACTATACTTGTCAACATTTATCATGGTACTCATCGGGGTAGACCGTTTCATTGGTAAGTTACACACACAACAAGTGTTTTATCGCATATCTGGAAGGTTCTTATTATTTATTTATTTATTCATAGAAGCCAATTTAAATTTTCATGAACAATTGGCGCACTTTAGATTCACCATATCTCTCCTATAGCGCATTCTACGACAAATCAGAAGAATAAAAATGGAAGGATGAGTCAAAGAATTCAGGAAAAATGAAATAATAAATTATATTTTATGCCTGTAAAGCAAAATACATATCAGAGCGCGAAGTAGACGATGATTGTAGTAATAAATATAGTACTCACGATGGTACGTGGAGTATTTTTTTTTACCTTGATAGCAATAACGATACCAGTCACCGTCTCACTATCACCGTACCTTCTGGTCTGACATGTTCGCAGACGACAAGTGAGCTGGTACGGAAAAGACGTGCAATTTGCATAAGAACTGACAAGCCGTGTAATTAGGGAAGGCGTTTTGGGGTATGAAAGCTAAAATTGCGAGAGATGTTATTATCGTTTTGTATCCGCATGTGTATATGTTGGTCTGGCTAATAAGCATAGGTATACATGTACATACGTGCGGGTGGTGGCTCATTCAAAGATTACATTATTTAAAAAATACATATAATAAGCTGTGCTACATCCATTAAATTCCAAGCTGTCTCTTGTCCCTGTTTGCCATAAGCACTTCTCTTCTCTTCGTACACACTTTTCCATACCACGTTTATTTTGACAACGCAAGCTCTAGGCGAAAAACTTAAGAATCAGACCAAACAACTCTACCGCTCGCTGCATTATGCTGTAAACGTCTGCACGAACGTATAACTAACTTGCAGGCATGTGACATACACAAAGATTATTATTAGGTATAAGATCTATTTCATTCCACTCCCTCCCAAATGTCAGTCGAAATTGTATGAAATATGTAGAAAGCAACCATACCACTATCACCATGACAGATATTCCACGAGGATTTGTTAAGTCATCCGATAGCAAAGTTCCTAGTATTTTGCCTGCCATATTTTCATATGAAACAACAATGTGTTTTATTTTAATGGAAAATTTTGGATATAGGGAAACTGCGTAGTAGATTCATTTCCCGCAGTCACCATGCAGCAGTAGTAACATATAAACCTCGCGGACGAGACTAGAGACGCTAAATAATTTTATACATTATTTTATGGTAGGTTGTAACTTGTTTGAAAACTTATTATAAAAATATCTTTTTTCCGTAATAATTTTAACCGTTGAGAATTTTCTTAAAGTACGTTAGGCATAAAGAGAAATTTTACGTATATATAGGGACATATGTAGGTAAGAAACCGCTGCCGGTATCTATGCGTTCAAAGCCATGCTTTGTGTGATGAATATGACTGAAATGGAGTGGCATCATTGTGGCTCACAAAACTTTTCTCATTTTGCTTATATTCCGATTATTCACAAAATTTCAACGTCGAGATGATGTGCCATGTGCTGCACATTCTGTTTTATCACGTAAGCCATATTCAATGTAAATGTTCCTAACTGTCATTTTTTATTTTGTTTCCCGTTTACACTTTCCATGGTCAGTGGGATGGAAAAGTGAAAGGAGGTTGATCATTTGAGATGTAGTAAATATATTATGCAATTTATCATAGGAATTTTCTCCAGGCACCATTTCCAAGCAGAAGCTGACCACGCTCTTTCTAACAGAGACTTTTTGTATTCGCATTAAAATAATAAAGTTACTTCCACTCTCCCCCACATTTCCAGAAAGCTGAAACACAATTGTACAGATTACAGATATCTTGAATTTGCACAATAATGGAGCTGCATATAAACAACCCTCATCATCTCCGGTTTTGTGGTAGCTTTTAGTTTTATCAATTCAGTTATAGTTTAGTAGGGATAACCATATTCTAAAAGAGACATGTATTGTTGTATGTAGATAGCTCAAGATCATGGTAAATACGGTGAAATGACTTTGGTGACTGGTTATCTTTTTACGGTTTGGAAGTTTGGTCGACCAACCTCGACATTTTGTAATTCGAAGCAGCAAAATCATTGCGACATTTCTTATTCGTCGCTTTTAGGGCACACTTTAGTGTACTACTCAGATTCGTTTTGTATGAGTACCTCGTCGGACCGTCGTTATCCCATTTTGAGTGTTCAAAAACACTTCTATTACTTGACAATAAATCGCGGTTTTATAAGTAATACTTGCAATTGCAAGGGATTCAACAAAAATTACATGGAGGTTCTACTAACTAATTAGAAATTATGACGGAAACAAAAAATCCTGCTATAATTAGGTATTAATACAAGTTGGTGGTAACCATCGCGCTTGGTTACCGAGAATTCATTTTGTCATGATTTCTAAAGGTCTCTAGTTGAAACCTCCGTTAATACCGAAAACACTATCACTCCAACAGCCCTACAACAACCCTTGCACAAGGGATGGGAGTTTTCGATAATTAAGTTGCATATTGACTAGAACTACAAGCATTCTATATTAACATCAGCATCATCTATATTCAAGCGATTGTTAAATGCTCCTTTTCTACAACGTTTTACAACAGTTTATTGCCCTAACCATGGGATATTACCTTTTGTTTCTAGTTGGAATAGCATTACTAGTTTCCCAACCAACATCGCCACATCTGCTTTTACTCTCAAATAGAACTGTGCATTTTGTACAGAAAAACAGGAATTTGGTTCGGTTTTGCGAACTTCCATAAAACAAAAGAAAGTACAATATTTACATTCTACAATCAGTAGTGACAGTACAAATGCAACGAATTTTTCAGTGACATCCACTATTGGAATACAAAAGTTAATAGTGTATAAAAGATTATCATCATAATAGACGACAAGACGACATTTCTTGAATTTAAAATTGTTTGATATTCATGTTGTAAATTAGCAAAGTAGCAGTGCCACTACAAAATGCTGTGACTTTGGTAGCCATATATGTTTTGAATGATCGTACTCTTACAATCGTTAGAATTGTGTAAATCGCTTTATATTAGATGTGAAATCGACACACTGGAAAAGTTAACGGGTGTTAGAAACGAAAAAAAAACAGTTGTTGCTCTTTCCTTATGTTTTACGTATCGTGTCGTGCATTCTCTCACGCTCTACTTAAGCAAAAACTTGCTTTTCTTGCTAAGAAGGTCAAAGCTGCTATAGAATAGAAATATCACTACATTTGTAGTTGAAAAATTGAAAACTAATGACTCGATGAGGCTGCGGGCTATGTTTACTGCAAGCTAAACCCTCGTATCTTTGATTATTAGATTATATATTTTGGGATGACATTGGGTTATCCAAAATTTCATATAGCAGTCATTATCTAATATGCAATTACCTTTTACAAAACCATACAATTCAATTTTTCAATTTTTTAACACTCATTTAATAACCATGTAATAGTAAAAGTGCAATTTCGAACAGCTAATGTTACAAAGTAGCAATGATTCAGAAAGTTATGGATATGGGAAATGAAATGATATGGGAACTCCAGAAAATAAATGTAATATATTATACACTCATATTTTCATGAGATAAACTTAATATTTTCTTTTTTACAGCTGTTAAGTATCCCTTGAAGTCAATGAGAAAGGGACTTTGTAATCGACTTGTGGCAGCCTGCTGGGGAATCAGTGCAGTTCTCAGTTTACCGCAGGTAAGACTCCTGGTTCGCCTTAATTTCTGTGAATGTCAAGTGTGTATAACGTGCATCAGCATATTTCATAAGCCAAGACTTTATTTTTTCTCCTTTCCACTAAAAACATTTCATGTAGTTCTGTTCCCATTGCCCTTTCCCTTAGGGAAAACTCGAAATTACATTAAAGCAAAAACAAGAGAAACACAGCCGGGGACTATAAATCAATGTATTTTGCTAGAGTGCTTGGAATCAAAGGTTTTATAAATATTAACTAAATTACACATTGTTGCAATAACCATAAATATCCCTGTCTTCCAGGGAAAAACCCCTCAAGCTACCCAACAAACACGTGTTTCTTTTTCCTCCGTTTGCATATGAAGCATACTTCTACAAGCTTATATTCTCTGAATACTTTGTTAACGAGGAAATGTATCATATTTTCTCGTCTCGGCAGGCACACACAACTTACTCAAAATAAGCACAAAATGAGAAAACATTTTTTGCATTTCATATCGATTGCAACTTGGCAAGAATTTGTCTTGTCGCTCCTCAGCTTTCACCATTACAGGCATAACATGCACAACATGACACTTTGACACAACATTGATGTTAAGTGTGAAAATAAGGACATTTACAAGTTATCTTCTTAACGTAGAGAACAACACATATGCTAATGCAGCCAAAATAAACTTGACAGTTGACACATGGTAGACAAAATCAAGTTCAAGCTCAAATGTTCTATTACTCTAGTGTATCATGTTTTAGCAATGTTGCTGAAAATATTAATGTAGTTACAATAAAAAAATCCATATGGAATCGTAAGCTTCTCGTGATATAATGCGAAATTGATATTTTTCAAGGACTTTTGTACTGTGTGGTCTTGTTTGCATGTCTCTGATGAAAAGGTCAATAGAAGTGTATAATATATAGCAACGTTGTGCAAGTTCATGAATCGGAACGAAAAACAGCTTCCTATCGTCGAATCTCTGATGTGTATTGTACCGCAATAGTGGCAGTTTTCTTGCTAACATGCTTACTTTACATAACTAGTACGATGTTTTTAGAACGATGCTGTTTTCAGGAGCAACATTACACAAAATTAGAACACATTGGAGGGAACTGGTTTCATATAAGCAGGCATATTCTGAGATCTACGTCGCATTCTTCCATCCAGGTACTATTTAATTTCATCTTTTTTTCGCTAGACGAAGAAACTAACGCATCAATGTACAATTTGAAACTCTTGAGAAAAAAATTACCACAGGATGATTATGGTTACTACAATGGTGTGATATAAAATTTGTTTTTAACTCATCTTTTGGCTAGAAGCAGAAACAATATTACGTAACATGAGGAGGACACAATTGAACTACCTAGGTAACTTATGATCAGATATCTCCAGAAACTGAAACACTGCTAAAATTGTCCAGCCGTGACTGTGACCACTTCATGCTTTGTATTTACCCTAGGTATTTTAGCTTACACACAGAAAACATACTCTGCAAGCTTGTTTCGTTTTTATCTCAACGATGATTGTTATGATTAAATTTCACGCTTGATGCCGGCGTAAATTCCAGTTCAAGTGCATTTATGATCCAAAAATATCCTCGAGGGAATGAATGAAAACTATTATATGTCTATATGTAATGTAAACTGATACAGTACATACTGTACAGACTGTATGTTATTACTGCCATAGGAACGCATTTTACAATGTAACGTTTTCTCTCATATAAGTAAAAGCGCAAACTGTGTGCGAGTCTGAAATGTCTGTGCTGGTATGCAAACGACTAATATACTGTTGATCTCATGTACATTTTTTTATTGCTGTTCACATTAGTCACTTACGTTTGAGCTGCAATTTTCGTTTTGGGTTATATTTTAAAAGGCACAAGCAAGAGTAAGCCAGTATGCAAGCTAATAACAACGTACTTATACAAACTATACAAAGTCTTCAAACTATTCAAATTTTCAATACTTTTCTTTTCAGCTAACATTCATTTCTTTCAAAGACGAGTCTAAAGCTAGAAATTAAATTAGTTTGGTTACAACTGCCATTGCCTTTATGAATATTGATTCTTTCCAAACAAACATCGCAATAGTAAGGTGAACTTCAACGTCATTTGTGCCACATAACGGGATAATATTATCATTATTAAATGTTAGTTGTTCCTATGATACTAAAGATTTGTAGTATCTCAAAATCAAAACCGTGAGGCTATATATATATAGAATAGGCTCACCTAATCATAAAAGTCACTGACTAACCTTGGAAAATCAGCTTCCAGATTCATTTTATTACACGGGTACCGAATCTCGATTCATAATGACATTCAAAACGGGAATTAGAGGAGGTCAGATTAAGTAAAACCCTTTTCAGACTATTTTCGGGAATTTTCCATGAAACTGCCTCGTATTTATAGATACGAAGGTAACCTGGCCGTGAAGCTATATTATAATGGGGCACATATGTCCTGCATTAAAATCTAGATTTTATACCTCTATATTGATATTTTAAAAATACATATATATATATATATAGTCCTTTTAATATTCTGTATAAATATACTTGTTGTCTTGAAATAGGGATATAATGTACTCACTTAATCTCTTAATCATCATTTAATGATTAATTCCTCCATTTAAACTTTCTATAATTCCTTACTCAGGAACATAAATGAGGGCATCTGCATGGTCAAACTAGCTAATCATCCATCGTACATTGTCAATCCTGTATAAAACTGAAAGCCAACTAGTATATCTTTTCTCTAGATAATTTCTCTTTGCTTGATTTTCATTTTAATCGTTTGTATCATGCTAATACGGAACAATATATCATGTTTACACTATAATTAGGGCGAAGTAAATACGTATGAGGATTTAACAAGCTCCCTATAATGACTCAAAATTGATTTATTTGTGCGCGTGCACGTGCTCGGAGATTTTATGAGTATTTCTGCTTTAAAAACTACTACACGTGTACTTAGAAAAAATACAAGTAAGAAACGTATTGTGTCATTGTTTGGTGGTAAACCAAGGGTACAGTATAGTATCGAATAATGACGTACTAAAACTGAGCGAGTTAATTCGCGCAATTTATGAGTTACTTCATTTTGTTTCAGTAAAATATATGCCTGGGCTTTAATTTAAATCCAATTTCAAGTTGTATAGTCAGAGAACTCGCAAAAGCTAGCTTGTATCCTTATATGTATATGTATATTGTGATGTAGAATTTGTGTTTCTCTATTTATATTACCATATTGTTCATATCTGGTATTTTTTGTGTGTTTGTAGTCTAATTTTTGTTCAAGTTTAAGAATATGTAAAATTATTTGAGTTCTCTTCGTTCAG